>JAEANM010006716.1:0-18358 GCA_017656035.1 Myanophis thanlyinensis | reverse complement strand
TTTCTTTCCTGCCTTCCTTGCAGGATTAACCCTGTAAAGTGGGGAAAAAAAGGAGATTTCTTCTAACAACCGGTTCTTCGAACTGCTTAGAAAATTTACTACAGGTTCTAGCGAACCTTCTAGAACCTGCTGAATTTTACCTCTGCTGTACTACCCATCAATTGTCTGTATTTCTCAGCCTGTTATATAATATTTGATTTTCTTAAAAAATATGAGTAAGTGTAAACTTAAACTATATTAAAATATCAAAGAGTTATATGTATAGGACTATTCTAAAACTTGGAATTATGTCTCAGGAATTCTGAAGTGGGCTGAATAATTATTTGCGGGTAGTGAAACACCTTGCTTCCTCAACAGAAAACTCACTGTAACCTATTACCTACTCAGTCAGAATGGAATACAAAAACAACACTATCTAAATAATGAGAAATGGCATCAAAATGGAAGACCCACCCTTCACATCCCCAAGAAATCCTGAGTGAGCTGATACTCACTGACTAGATGACTACTAGTGATAGTGACAAATCTTGCAGTCTTCTTAGACCATCTAATCCTAGGATGACTAAATGTGTATTATTATCCCTATCCTATCAGGAACTGTTCAAACAGGCTGAATATGGGCCAAGATTAGATGAGGTAACAGTAGCAAGTGGTCACCGTCCAGCCATAGGTCAACTGTAAATAAAGTTACTGGATTAAAAACACCATAAAAGATTAAGACTTAACTGACTGACTTTTATGGGCCCCCTATAGATAAACCCAATTAAGGTCATTATTTACTTTGTAAAGTTAAAACTTCTGATGATGAATAATAGATGCTTGCTTGCTGTGTTCATAACATGTTCCTTACTATAGTACAGCTGACCACCAAAAAAGCTTTGTTTTACAGTTATTAAAATACAAGGAGAAACTCTTATCTATAACTCTTGTGTCAAAGTCACCTGCCAGCATAAGACCAAAACTTGGATATTCCTAACTGAATTGAGAAAATTAGTTCTTTCATTGATACCAGCATTTGTTAAAAAATCAACATACTGTGTTATATGTATATATATATATATATATAATTACAATATTGCATTTGGCTAAATTAACTCCAACAGCTAACACCATGGGTATCAACATCTTTTCAGACACAAACCCATGTGGCACTGAAAACAGCATTAAAGGGGTTCACTGTATAATCATTGTATAATAAGGGGGCCAGGCCTCCTGTAAGAAAATAAAATTTTCTTTGCAATCTTATGTCCTAGGAATAAGGATCATCCTTCTTTGGCCTTCTAACCAGTAAGGCTGCAACAAATCAGGAAGATTCCCCTTTGTCCCTTGTTCAGGTCTGAGATTTGGCTCAGGACTAGGACAATTGTTCTGTCAAAAGAGGCTCTGCCTCTTTTATATAGGACTAAAATGGATTTGTCAGATCAGCTGTATGGATAGCTTAGGTGAAGATTGGAGTGATCTTCAATAGTAATAGTACTTGAGACTCAACATGTGGTGGAAAAGATCACAGCAGCAAAAAAATTTGCATTTCAATTGAACAAAAGCACACTGAAATCACTGATGAAGCGCAATTAATTGTCTTTGTGGGTGTTGCTGATTATACTGTTTCTAATGGATGTCTAAGCCAGTAGGGGTGAAGCTACTGGAGTAGATCAGATGATAAATAGTTCCCATAGGATCCTTAGTGAAATCTGTTTGAGAGCTGTGACTGGGATCAGTTTGCTGGGAATTGGAATTTGTAGTCAGATGGATTGTTACAATGTTTATTTGGATCTAAAACAGGTCTGGGTGAAGGCATATAAGAGAAAACAAAAATATTTCATACCAAAGCAGTATATTATCTGAGATGCCACAACTAGACATCTCTCCTGTCTACATGAAGTTTCTGCTGAGCTTATGCTGGCATCAATGCAATGGAGAAGACATGAATGAATAATTTGTCTGGACTTGCAAGGACATCAGTTGGGGAGCTTCTTCTGTCATGCCTTCCTGGAAATGGAGCTATCAAGAAGTAGAGCTGCAGTCTGACAATGGATGTTCACTATAGGTCTCCAGGCAGAACACAACAATCCAGCCAATATTGGCAGGATTTAAATAGAAAGTCTTCATAGCAAATTGCCTATTCACTCTTACTGGCCCAATGCACTGTGGAACTTTTTATTTAGTCAATTTTAAAGCTTTGTCTTCTGTAACCCAAGAGGAAAGATATGATACCCCTTCTGCAGAGTGAACCTGAGGCTCTAGCTCACAGGTCCATTCCATGTCCTTTGTAGAGCAACTTCTGCCCTACCTTCATATTGTCTTTCCACCCACTCTGTTCTTTCCCTTTTTATTGTTTACCTAACATTTCAAGATTTGTTGAAACATTTATGCCAGTTGCCATTGGTTTAAGCAAGGAAACATTATTCTACATTCTAGGATTTTATATATGTACATTTTCTTATGCCTTCTAAATTATTTTATGTTTTCTCTGTTACATTTCACTGGTTGCAGGCTGCAATAAAGTTACATATCCACATATACTATTTCTGGCTGCTGCCGGGTAGCAATGAGGAAATAAATAAATAAAATCCATATGTATCTTCTAATGTAGTGGTTTTAGTATTTTACTCATAAGAGTTTTTTAAATTCATATTTATTAGTATTCTACCACTATCTGTAGGGTTTTGCAGTTTGATCCATTTTCTTTCTACTAATCATCTCAACACCTAACTCTTGAGATCTTCTTAACAAGTTTTTATAAAACATGGTCACTGACCACAATAAAGATATAACTAACACCAATATCTCAACCCCAGCTAATGGGGTTATCCGAGGCAGAGCATTTCCGCACATTTGCAAATGAAGAAAGGGAGCTTTTGGTAAGATCAGTAAAGGAGAATTTAGCTTGCTGTGATTCTTAAGTCTGTAACTGAAAATAAGAAACATCCTTATGGTACATTATATAGCACATTTGTAATGGAGTTGACACCCAGGAGTAAAACATGCACTGTGCCTATGGAAGATCCCTGGTTTATTTCCCATCACTTCCAGATGAGGTGTGAAACACCTGGATTCAATAAACTAGATGAATAGGAGAATAATAAAATGAAAGGTTCAAAATGATCTTCTAGCCCAACCAAGGCCCAAATATCCAGCCTTTGTTCGGGTGGGTCCATGAAGAATAGCCAACCTCTCTAGATTTGTAGAATCTTTCTTTATAGTCGGAGCATTTTTCCTAATGTGCATCCACAATCTCCTCCTTGAAGTTAAACCTTGATTGCCTCTCTGACCTTGTGTGTGAAGTAACTTCCTCTGTGCCATAAGCATTTGTTGTCTGCAATTCACCCTTTTTATAACATGGGAGTATTCCGTCTGGGGCAGGAATACTAAACAAGTCAAAAAGAAACGAAATGCAAGGCATCAGCAGCAACAAGGAATCAGAGCCGTTACCAGGCAACGCCATCCAGCGATTGGCTGGATGGACCAAAAGTATGCACTCACTTCTTCCCTAAACCCATCTCCCGTGTTCTTCGTCGCGATTGGCGATAAAACTAACGCGCTTCTTCTCCTGAAACCATTCAAAGGTTTCACATTTCTCACGTTCTGCATTCGATCCGGGGAGGATTAGGATCTGCTTTGGAACAAGCGCATTTGTACTACTCAGTCTTGGGGGCCCCAGCGAAAAGGGGTTTATTTCCCCCCCCCCCCGTTTCCCCCACTCCTTTGCTAGATAAAACGCAAAAGGAAACAGGCAGCGAGCCTGGCCCATAATCTTGCCGGCTCCCGCTCGGCTTGGAAGACGGGCTGGGCTGGGCTGGGCAGGAGGGCCGGGCATACACGAGCCCGAGTATCCGGGCAACGGGCAAGCGCAAAGCCATTCGGAGGAAAACCGCCGGGGCTACCAAATCCGCGCCGCCCTGCAGCGAGCGCCCTCTCTGGGCTGCAAAACAAACGCTTCCTATGGCTTTTCGGCTCGGCTCGGCCGTGGGCAACAGGCTGCTTCGTGGCAAAGAAGAGCCACACGGGCGTCCCTGCCCGCAGAGTCTCTCTCTCCCCCACCCCATCCCTCCCGCCTTTCCTCGCGCAGCAACTTGTGGATTGCGTCGAGCTGTCCCTGGCGGCCAGCCCTTCCCTCTACGGCCCCTCCCAGCCCTGGAGGAGGAGGAGGAGGGGAAGGCGAAGCGAGCGCCCGCCAGAGAGTCGCCCGAGCGGTGCGCTCCTTCCACTCCCTCGTCGCCCTCCCACAGTTTGAAAATGAGACAGCGCCAAGCGGGCTCGGGTTGCTCCCGCTTTCCGGCCGGCGCATCTGACGCCCGACGAGCCCACCCGCCCCCTTTCGCCTCGGTCGTGGCGAGACCGCTGCTCTCCCGCTTAGACCCCAGGGTCTCCGACGGGAAGCGGACCCCCCTGTCGGAAGCCTGAAATCTCGCTTAGCCAAGCCAGCCGGACGGAGAACGGCCAAGCCCCGCTCGGAGCCTCCCTGCCCTCCGCTCTCCTCTGCCATTTGCGACGGCGGAACCCTTCAGCCCAAGAGGCGACTGCCGAGGATGCGCTTCGGTACAGCGGCTTTTCTTACCGGCTCCTCGCCTCGTCCAGGGAAACGGCCCGGGAGCTTTCTGCGGCGCTGACGGGAAGGGGTGGACGGGGGGTCGTTGTTTTGCGCCTTCCGATTGCCTGGAAGGGAAAGGCGGGCCACCGAGCGAGGGGTTTGGGAACGAGGGGGAGGCAAGGCGATACCCGGCGAATTGGTTGCGCATCTCGGGTGGTGCGTGGGAGAGAGAAACGTGTTTACCCGAGGAGGGCTTCCGAAGTTTAACGTCGCCTTGAAAGTCACGTCGAGCTTCTCTTCTCTTCTCTTCTCTTCTCTTCTCTTTGCAAACCACTTCGCAAAGACGCAAAGTATTTACCAACCAGCGGCGAAAAGCAGAAGAGGCGTTTCTTCTTCCCACTCCTCGGAATCTCTTCTGGTGGTATTTTGTTCTCCGGTTCCTCTTCGCTTGGTCGGGAGCCTGTGCTCTACTACAGGAATTGCCCGCCCCGCCGCTTCAGGTCTGTGGCCGTTTGCTTCCAGCCCGCCCAAAAGGCGAGAGAATCCTTCTGCTATCTTGCTTGGCCAGACAGACGGCCGTTTCCTTCCACGTCGGGGCTTTGCTCCCGGCTCACCGAGGCACTTGTTGCAGTTACTCGCTGGGGTTTGGGAGGCCTTGAGAAGTCTTCCTTTTCCTCCCTCCAAAATAACAGCGGGGACATTCAACCGAGCTCCCCTTCTCCCCAGTCCCCTCAGGGCTCGGCTGGTGCAGGGCCTCTCTTTGCTTCTCCCCCCCAAACCCCCCACCTGCTTCTGGGCCAGAAGGAAAGGGGTTATCAGAAGCAATTCTGGCCCACCTAACCTAATCTATGATCAGCTCAGTGTGTGTCTCATCTTACCGTGGGCGCAAATCAGGGAACAAGCCACCCTCCAAAACATGCCTGAAGGAAGAGATGGGCAAAGGAGAAGAGTCCGACAAGATCACGATCAACGTGGGGGGCACCCGGCATGAGACCTACAAGAGCACTTTGCGTACCCTGCCTGGGACCCGCCTGGCCTGGCTGGCAGATCCCGATGCCCAGAGCAATTTTGACTTCAATGGGCAAAGCAATGAATTCTTCTTTGACCGCCATCCAGGTATTTTCTCTTACGTCTTGAACTATTACCGCACTGGCAAACTACACTGCCCGGCGGACATCTGTGGGCCCCTCTTTGAAGAGGAGCTGACCTACTGGGGCATTGATGAAACGGATGTGGAGCCTTGCTGCTGGATGACTTACCGGCAGCACCGTGATGCGGAGGAGGCCCTGGATATCTTCGAGAGCCCGGAGCCTGGCAGCGGGCTGGCTGGGGAAGAGGCTGAAGATGAAGGGGCTCGGGAGATGACCCTTCAACACCTAGGCATGGAGGATAGGCCTCCTGGGGCCTCAGGAGGAGGAGGAGGAGGAAGTGGCTGTTGCAGGAACTGGCAGCCTAAGATGTGGGCACTTTTTGAGGATCCCTATTCATCAAAGGCGGCCCGGGTGAGTCACTTAGAGAGGGCAGGGAAACTGGTTTCCTTGGTTGGATGGGTAGGTGGGTAGGTATGTGCCCCGCTTGTAATGTCTAGGCCGGGGTCCCCAAACCCTGGCAACTTTAAGACTTGTGGACTTCAACTCCCAGAATTCCTCAGCCAGCAAAGCTCTTAAAGTTGCCAAGGTTGGAGGCTCCTGGCCTGGGATAAAATTTGATGCCCTTCTGATATGTAGGACTACAAGTCCCATCATTCCCAGGTAACATTACCAGTGACCAGTTTGGGCAAAAGGCACTGTATTGTAGCATGGGTTTGGGGACATGCAAAACAACCCCCCCCCACCCCAATATGTTTCTTTGCAGATTTACTACTGTAGTTGCTTTACATTTCAAGCTCTCAAAGTTTTCAGTGTAGTTTTTCACCTGAGAGTGACCCCTGCTTGCTCTGCTGCTGCTTCTCTTCTCTTATTTTCCCCTTTATTTGCCATTTCTGATACAGGTAAAATGTCTTGCCTCTTTTTCATTGTGTATGTGTTTTTATTGTGCATGGTGAAGACCTAGCTGTTTTATATTCCCCAGTTATTTATCAGTACTGCACACAAATACTCTCTGCAGACACGAACAGAGCTTATATTTAGGGGTCTCTTTGGAGGTTTGGAAAAGTCTGCTTACCAGCAGCACACTCTTGGAATAGATTTTTATTTTCTTCCTATTGAATCCAACATTTGACAGAGTTTGGAAAAAACCTACTGAGGTGGTTTTTTCCCCTTTGTATATTCTATTTTTCTAGCTGCAGGATTGCTCTGAATTTACTACAGTAGTGGTATAAGATCTAATGTACATCAGAAGAGGGATAGTACTGGTAGATCCTTGGTATTAGTCAGACGTTTCTAATTATCCATTATTAAAGTCTAAAAACAGGGAAATGATTTTTTCCATTGAAATTAGGTAAGTAAAATACAAGTAAGTTTTGTGTACATGAATAGGCATTTGCATAAAAGAATTGTACTCTAAATTAAGTTTGGTACAGAAAATTTCCTCCTAAGCTGTAAGACATCCAACAGGGGCTCCATCAAGAAAAATTTCATTTTTCTAAGCAATTAAAGTTCTGTTGTGTCTGCATGTTTACAGAACTTCACATACACTCATACAAAGACTTTTGTCCTATATTTTTCTTTCTATTGTGCTATGTGATGTTTTCCTATAGTTTTCCTATATCTGAATTAATTTACCCTTAATATTTTCAATAGCATGCAAACAAATCAGCAATACGTGGCTAGTACAAATTGAGATCTCATAGAAATCCCTGTGTTAGTACCCAGTAATTAATTTCTTAGTCACATGGTATTCTGCCATACATACTCTGAGCTTTCCATCTTGTGTATAACACTTGGATGAAGAACATAGTAAGATTTAAAAGTATAAGCTCTGAACCTAGTTTTGTTTCTCATAAAGTCCACCTCAAAATGTATATACCGTAGGGAGGGTTAACTGGGAAGTGCCAATAAAATTTATCCAAAATATTTTATTTCACCTAAATTCAGACAATTTAGTCATTCAAAAGATTCATTTTAGATGGTATTTATAACTATTTAAGTCTCAAAAATCTTAGATTTCCACAACTACTATTGATCAGAAGATATAAATAGATTTGTTGAAAACCATCTTCTGGATTTTTCTGTATCACCTTTGTTGAATCTTGCCTACTTTATAAAAAAAATCTGTGATTGTTCTCCATGGCCAGGTGATAAAAAGTTGATCATAGGTGAGAAATAAATGATTTTTCTAATAAGGATCACCGGTATCTAGCAAATGGAGAGTGAGGACAGCGTCCTTCCAGCTTGTTATGAATCCATGAAAACATGGGTATTTCTGTTCAGTTTTCCCTCAGTAGTTAACTACCTTTTTAAACCTCCCTTTTTCTTTTTTAAAGGAAAGAATCAGTGTTATTAATTAGGAAAATATTTCAACCTGTTGGAGAAGATAAAAATAAGTGACCCAATGTCAAGGTCAGATAAAGAATTTGGAAAGAAACATAGATGTCCAGGGCACAGAGCCATTACATAAGAACATCCAACATTGCCTAAATTAAAGGAGACAATATATATATTAGCATCTGATCAGCCTGTCCTGGTTGATTCCACTGCACTCTAAAAGAAGTGACAACAGTTGGCAATTGAGGTCCAACTCTTCTTTATTTCCAGGCTTCTTTCCAACTATGATGAGGATTTTAAAAAAAAAACAGAAAAAAAATCAGCAAAGTTATTGCAACACTTATCAGGTACCTATTATAATATCAGTACTGAATGCAAAAAGAATGTTTAAACCGTGAATAAAACATGAATGGGATATCTTGCAAAGTGCTTTTATAATTAGCTAGAGCAGAAAAACCCATTTTCCTAAGAAGTTCTACTGTAAAGGAAAGTCATGTGAACACCATGTTGTGACAGTTTCATATATCTATTTGTTCATAAACCCACTACAGTCACCTGCCCTCGATCCATCCCTCATTACACAACAGCCATTTTGTTAACTCCCACTTCTCTTCATCTTCCTGTAGGGCAGTGTCCCCCAACCTTTTGGGCATCAGAGATCCGTTCCATGTGGAGAGGGGTTTTTCCACGGACTGGAGGGCATGTGGGTTTCATGTGCTGTCTGCATCCTGCTGATAGAGCTTCACTAGTTTGCGTGGCCTGGTTTCTGGCATGCCACAGACTGGGGGTTGGGGACCCCTGCTGTAAGGCACTGTTTTTCAAACTTGGCAACATTAAGATACTGGACTTCCAACTCCCAGAATTCCCCAGTTAGTTGATCTTAAGTTTGAAAAGCATTGCAGTAGAACCACAGAGGGCCAGACAGAATCTCAAGAAGTCTCCATCGTAATCCTGATTGTGGGGTAGTTTCTCCAAATTGGCCATAGGGAGAAGAGCACTCTCACCCTCCTAGCAAGGCAAGCAAACCCTTTCATGAGGGGAAAAAGCATCAGTGAAGGAAACAGCTGTCCTTAATCACAAGGAGACCCATAGGAAGTTGATAGAAGAAGCCCAATAGTGGAAAATGGCCGAGGACAGGAACTTAAGGCATATCTTTGGCATCCAGGACAAGCAACCAAGATAGGCAGACCACAGAAAAGAGAGCAGCAAATGTCATTCCACTCTTCCATCATGTATATCAACATGTATGTAGAGCTCTCATTGTTAGGAACCTCACTGTTTGTGTAGAAATACCAAGAGTGAGTGTGTGAACGATTTCAGAATTTCAACATGAAAGGCACCTCAGACCGTCTCTCCTCCCCATTGCTGGGGAGCATGGTTGTGATGCCAGAACTCCCAAGAGTAAGTTCTGCAATGGAGAATCATTGCAACAGACTGGTTCACACATGATTTGCTTAATTGTAATTTGTTGAATGGACCATAACTGGCTGGGTTCACAGTTCATAATAAGTCTTGAATTATAGTTTCACATATTGCATGGGTGAATTCATACAACATCAAAACCAAACATGTTATGGTTTAGCATATTGGATAAACCTGGCTATCCAACATATGGATTAAGAAAATGGGAGAATAAGTATCTTACATTTCAGTAAAAACTGATTTATCTATGGAATGATTTGAGAGCAAATGAGCAATAGTTACTTTTTGGTAAGGAAAGTGTCCAAAATCAATTCTGCTTGGGGACATGACTTCTAATTTGCACAGTTTGGTCGTAATCCTAAATTACGTGAGTTGGTTATGGCAGGTAGGAATGTGTCTAGTATTCTAGTGCAGTTTTGATACCTTTTGAGAGGAAAGCTTAAAGAAGGCTTTATTTTTTCTTTGTTATCAGGCTTTTACCATTCTTTAATTTTTAAGAATGGTATTAAATTTCTTGATTTTAAAACTTTTTAATATTATGTAGTATAGTTTTTCTTAGACGGTGAAGTAGAAAGACAACATATAGTTGGATTAAATAGAAACAGTTAAGACTCATATACAGAATACCACTCATTTTAAATATATACACAAATAGATTTAGCATAGATTAACAGAGTTGGAAGGGACCTTGTAGGTCATCTAGTCCAACCCCTCCCAAGCAGGAGACCCTACACTATTTCTGACAGATGGAAGTCCAGTCCCTTCTTGAAGGCCTCCAGTGATGAAACTCCCACAGCTTCTGAAGGAAAACTGTTCCATTGGTTGATTGTTCTCACTGTCAGAAAATTTCTCCTTATTTCTAGGTTGAATCTCTCCTTGATCAGTTTCCATCCATTATTCCTTGTCTGACTTTCAGGTGCTTTGGAAAATGGCTTGACCCCTTCCTTTCTCTGGCAGCCCCTCAAATATTGGAATACTGCTATCATGTTTGCCCTAGTCCTTCTCTTCACTAGACTAGCCAGGCCCAGTTCCTGTAACCGTTCTTCATATGTTTTAGTCTCCAGTCCCCAAATCATCCTGGTTGGTCTTCTCTGCACTTTTTCTAGAGTCTCAACATCTTTTTTATAGTGTGGTGACCAAAACTGGATGCAGTATTCCAGGTGTGATCTTGCCAAAGTAGTATAAAGAAGTACTAACACTTCAAGTGATATTGATACTTATTGGTACAACCTAGGACTACACTGGTTTTTGGCAGCTACAGCACACTCATATTTAAGCGTTGTGCACTAGCTCTCTTAGATACCTCTCACAATTACTGCAGGCTCATACTTACCATATTTTTAGCTCCATAAGATGCACACACCCCCAAAGTGGGTGGAAATGTTTGTGTGGCTTATGGAGTGAATATTGCATCAAAGACCAGGCTGCGGCGGTTTGCCATACCTGGGAGGAAGAGGTTGGTGTGGCTGCGACAATTGGATCTGCCTCCTGGAATACTGTTGATCAGGTGATCACTGCTGCTGTTCACAATTGCTGCCTGTTGTAGCTGCCACACCAACCCTCTCGCCCAGGTATGCTGCCATTGCTGCCTCCTCCGTGTCTCCTACCTTCGCTGGGGAATGCTGGAGTCTTCATTGGAGTCAGCGGCGAATGGCAGAAGCTATCCCCACTGCCTGAAACAGCTGCTTGGTGATTGGATCGGCCTCCTGGAATACTGCCGATCAGCTGTTTCAGGTGGCAGGGATCACTGTTGCCATTCACCACTGCTCCAGTGAAGGCTCCAGCATTCCCTGGCAGAGGCAGCAGATATGGAGGAGGCAGCAATGGCATCATTTTGGGTTGGCCAGTCCACTGATTGGCAGGCTATGGAATGCTGGCATTCAGCCACCACTCAGCTGACCGTTGGTGGGCACAACCGAGCAGAGCTCTAATGAGCCACGTACTGGGGCTGCAATAACATGCTGAAGCTGACCAATTTTGTTTTCTGCAAAATTGTGAATGG
Organism: Myanophis thanlyinensis; assembly: GCA_017656035.1. Classification (NCBI taxonomy): domain Eukaryota; kingdom Metazoa; phylum Chordata; class Lepidosauria; order Squamata; family Homalopsidae; genus Myanophis; species Myanophis thanlyinensis. The sequence goes on along the minus strand of JAEANM010006716.1, from coordinate 6,978 downwards.
ATGTTACCAAGATAGTGTCATATATGAAGATAACAAAGAAAGTGATATCAGTGATTGTGAGCAACTGAGCTTCATAAATTCTGACACTAGTGATGATGAGTTCTTGGTGTTTCCAAAAAATAGAAGAGTGCTTGAACCTTAAAGTCTCTCCTCATTCTTAATACCACTGTTGACTTTACATGGTTGAAATATTATTCTGCTATATTGTATTAAATATATTAGTACATCATTTGGTTCAGAATATTTTTTTTCTTGTTTTCCTCCTCTAAACCTAGGTGTGTCTTAGGATCAGGTGCATCTTAGAGCATGGAAAAAAATGGTAATTGGTTGTCTACTAAGACTCCAAGATTCCTCTCACAGTTAACTGCTATTAAGCCTGGTTTCACCCAGTCTATATGTGTACTTTTGGTTTTTCTTGCTTAAGTGTAAGACTTTACTTTTCTCTACATTGAATGTAATTTGGTTAGATAGGGCCCAGAATTCAAGTCTGCCAAGATCCATCTGGATCTTGAGCCTATCTTCTAGGATGTTAACTATTCCTGCCAGCTTGGTATCATCTGCAAATTTGATAAGTTCCCATCTATTCCCTCATTTATGAAGTCATTTATGAAGATATTGAAGAGTACTGGGCCTAAGACAGAACCTTATGGTACCCCACTGCTTACTTCTCTCCATGTAGACGTAGCCCCATTACAGACTACTCATTGAGTACTGTTTGTCAGCCAGTTACGAATCCATCTGGTGGTGTTGCTATCTATTCCATTTTTTCAACTTTCCTAAGAAGTAGGTTGTGTTCTGCTTTGTCGAATGCCTTGCTGAAGTCTAAATATATAATGTCCACAGTATTTCGCTGGTCTATTAATTTAGTCACTATGTTGAAGAATTAAATAAGATTTTGGCATGATCTGTTTTTAACAAACCCATGCTGACTGCTAGTTATTACTTTACTCGTTTCCAGATGTTGGCAGATCTTCTGGTTTTTATTATATTTTCCAGGATCTACCCGGGTATTGATGTTAAGCTGATTGGTCTGTACTTTCCTGGGTCTGGATTTTTTTTTATTTTTAAAAGATAGGAACCATATCAGCTCTTTTCCAGTCCTCTTTGAAAGTTTGCTCAACCTTTAAATTAAATTAAATTGATAACATTCTAAATTGATCACTGTAATACTACACTATACTGGTGCTAAATAAGAAGGCTATCCTCAAGCCCCCATTGGTTCAGAAGGGGATAATTAAATTATTGAGTTTATAGGACCAATTTACACAAGAAGTCTTCAGCTAATGAGAACTGCCCATTGCACCTTCCTCTGATTGTATGCTATGTCTCCTCTTATAAACAAAGATAGCTTAGAAATCACAGCTCTATCCAGTGTTTGTTTACAGTGCTCTCTGGCTTGTTCATTTGGCTTTTGGTCGCTTGTTTTGACAGGAGAAAATCAAGGTCCCTGGATTAGGCAGCACGTCAAATTGCATAGAATTGTCCGAGGGGTGTTAGTTGTTGTACTATTTCAAGAGGAACAAGTGGTTATTGCTCATTTTGAAAAAGATCTGCTTTAATGTGTCACATAAATACAATGGGTAGCTTGTTTCCAGATTCAAGAATTGAGCTTTGATTTATAAATACTGTTTGTTTCCAGGTAAAGGAAGGAAAGAAAATTGGACCTCTAATATGCCTTCATTTGTTATCAAGTTATTTTCTTCTCTCTGAAAGGGAAAGAATCCCTTGGAAACTATCATAGAGAAGTCACAATGTTAAGGAAGGCATTTTATGGTTATTTTTAGTAGGCTTTTTTGTGGGACTTTGGAGGAAAAGACAACACAGAAATAAGTAAAGTTACTGGCATTCCTTTCTACACTTGTACTTCCAGACTACCGTGTCCATCCAGAAAACATATATTAATATGTTTATATTGTATTAATGTTTTTTTGAGTTGCTTTCCACTGTAATGGTTATAGGTTAACCAATACCATAGAGGAGAATTGAAAACCTCTTGACTTTTGTAACCTGTTGGTTACTAATTCAGTAAGAGTGTTTGATACTCTGGTTTTTCAGCAGGTTGATGAAAATGGTGCATATTTGTGTGCATGTTCTTATACTTGTTTTACATTTGTCCCAGTTACGCAGGTTTTGAAATATCCTGCGTTTTGAGGAGCTGCAGCCAAGAATTTTTCTTTAGAAAACAGTCTGGAAATGCTGTCAAGGGGGTATCATTGAGTAGGTTCAATGTCAAATGACATTTAAGCAAAGTAAATGCAAATGGACTTTTTTTTTGAAGTGTGTTTAAGCATTATTTTCTTAAAGTCTCAGTGCAATGGATCATATTGAGTTAAATCCTGTATTTAATGGTGTTTTAAAATCAGATTAGATGCAGAGTTTGCATTTGATTGTTCTGTTACATAATCACTGATTGCATAATTGGAAATGGGACATAGTTACCATAAGCCATAGGCTATGATACCATGTAACAGATCTTTGTGGGGAGAAGAGAGAACAGTGATTCTGTATAATTGGCAATTATTCCCATAACATGGAATAAAACGGTTCTTTTCTATAATTATCAGTGTTTGCCTTTAGAAATTCTTCATTTTCAAAACTTGTTTGATATGTGATGTAGGTGATTCTCGATCAGAGGGGGCAAACTGCAGCTCCTTTGGGTATTTAACTAGTTTTACTATATGTCTAAACATAATATACTTGCACATATACAGAAAAAAGCAAAATGAAAATACATTGTGATAAATGATCACATTTTATAAGTGATATATCAGGTTTGATTGTGAAAGACATTTAGATTATTATTGTAAATAACATGAAAATTCCAATTAGTAGCAAGTCAGTAAAACTATTATAGGTAGCAAATAGTCTCCTGGATTAACAAATAAGTAACATGATTTTAAATACTAGTCTCCTTATTCTTTCGAATCATCAGATCTTTTCTGCCACTGTTCATAAAATAAAGAAGATAAGTAGCTGTCTTGCATATTCATATAAGCGTTAATTCCTCCCTTTGTTGGCAAACTAATCTGCAAAGGAAAATGAACAAATGAAGCTGGAGCACAAGCAAATGTAATCAGTCGCAGCTGGGCAATTGAATTTCTCTGTTTATTGTTACTATCAGGGGAAGGTGTGAGGTTAACCTTTGGGATGGAAGGTAAAGCCAAATCTGCCAATAAATTTTACTCCTGCCTGTGAGATGACAAATTTCATGCTGCAAAGAATTGAACTGAATTAAGAGAAGCTGAATCTCATTTGCTCAGTCTGTATCTAACACCTGGGTACAAATATATTTATTATTATTCCTATTACTGTTGCACACTTTAGTGAGCATAACATAACAATAAAATATATAGAATTAGAACACAAATCATTTGTTTTTATATCTTATGATTTATGATTGTAACTGTTTTATGATCTATGACTTATCACTTTGTTGTTTGTATGTAAACCGAGAGCTTATGCACTGGAGACAAATGCCTTGTGTGTCCAATCACACTTGACCAACAAAGAATATTCTATGAATAGTTATAATAGATGGGTAGATTGGAAACTGGGATCTTCAGTTTTGATGGTCTACAATGGATCATAGAAAGAGAAGAGGGCCCTATAAACTGTGTAGGGAATCATTCAATGATTATTTCTCATCCTAGATTCAAATGAAATATTCTTTATTCCAGGCTTTCTTTGTAGTGATTAAAATGAAAAAAGTAGGGAATAAAAGTTTTAAAATTTGTAATCTTGTTTCTTAGATTGCTTTTCTAGTTCCATAGTTCTTTCAAATTTTGAGCATATTTTTCTCCTTCTTTTTCAGATCATTGCTTTTGCTTCACTTTTTTTTATTCTGGTATCCATCACAACTTTTTGTCTGGAGACACATGAAGCCTTCATCATAGATACCAATGTGACTGAGACCCTAGTAGTGGGCAACACGACTGAGATTGTTGTGATGAAAAAGATGGAGACAGAGCCTATTCTCACCTGTATTGAAGGAGTTTGTGTGCTGTGGTTCACTCTGGAGTTTCTGGTGCGCATTGTTTGCTGCCCAGATAAATTGATCTTCATTAAGAACCTTCTTAACATCATTGACTTTGTAGCCATTCTACCCTTCTACTTAGAGGTGGGACTCAGTGGCCTATCATCCAAGGCTGCGCGAGATGTGCTGGGCTTCCTGAGGGTAGTTCGTTTTGTCAGAATCCTCCGGATCTTCAAGCTGACCCGCCATTTTGTGGGACTTCGGGTGTTGGGCCATACACTCCGGGCCAGTACCAATGAATTCCTCCTTCTCATCATCTTCCTGGCTCTAGGAGTTTTGATTTTTGCTACTATGATATATTATGCTGAAAGGATTGGTGCCAAGCCATCTGATCCTAGTGGTAGTGACCATACCCACTTTAAGAATATTCCCATTGGATTTTGGTGGGCAGTGGTAACCATGACAACTTTGGGTTATGGAGACATGTATCCCAAAACTTGGTCAGGTATGTTGGTGGGAGCTCTTTGTGCGCTGGCTGGTGTTCTTACCATTGCTATGCCTGTTCCAGTCATTGTCAACAACTTTGGAATGTATTACTCATTGGCCATGGCAAAGCAAAAGCTCCCAAAGAAGAAAAAGAAGCACATACCCCGTCCAGCACCACTTGACTCTCCAACGTTCGGCAAATCAGAGGACAACTCGCCTCACAACAGTATTCAGAGTTATAACAGTCCTCTAGCAGCAGCAACAGCAGCTGGGGTGATGGAGAGGAAAAGATCAGGTGAGATGTAAGATTTCAGGTTAAACAAAACCCATAAATAGTAATGGTAGGAAGATTCTAGTCATAAATTTGTGGATGTGTAAAGCAGTGACTCTAGAAGAAGAATATATTATGTAAGATTATGTGTAAATATAGTCTAGACTAGAGCAGGGGTCTCCAACTTGGTAACTTTAAGACTTGTGGACTTCAACTCCCAGCTTTGCTGACTGAGGAATTCTGGGAATTGAAGTCTACAAGTCTTAAAGTTGCCAAGGTTGGAGACCCCTGCTCTAGAGGTATCATCTGGATAAAAGTATGTTGATTGAGGTGAGCACAGAGAAATCTTTTAATTATTAACCTTATTGTATTTATAATGGTGTCCACAGGGAGAGAATTAGAGAAGTGGGTTCACTAGGCCAGATTGAGTTTTGCCCATTTTAGAAGAAGTTGATTAAATACAAGTCTGTCTAACAAGGATAATATTTCACCCTTCTTTGAACAACAGTTTGCGTCCTGCTTAATTATAAACTTCACACAATGGCATACATAAGGTTTCCAGAATTCCAGAATTGCTTGGTGTCAACAAAATTGGTGTATTAAGTCTGCCTCAGACAATGATTTGGCTGCTTTCAAGTACCATTTGACACCAGTGGTTTTGTAACATTCTTTGGTTCAAAAAGAATTCACTATAAAAAACATGACAGTTATTGAGGAAGACTGATTTTAAGGAAACTAAAGCTATTTTAATTAATTGACAAGCTAGTAATAACTAATAACAGCAATTGAATCTAAGCATTTCTCCTAATGACACCTATAAAGTCCCATTTTGAACCTTATAGAAAACATGATAGGCAACTTTTGCCCACTATAAATTTTGGACAATAGCACCTGTAATTTCCACATAGACAGTATTCTGGCTAGAAAACATCAAATTATTTCCCAAAATATCTGGGGAATCATGGTTGTCATTCATTGCACTGATCAAAGGGTTAAATTAAAATTCTTTTTAAATTTCATGTCAGATTTTTTTCTTTTTGTTTAAATTAAAATACCTTGTGAACCAGATCCTAGTATAGTGGAAAGATGGCTATGGATGATCACAAGATGGCAACAAAGAGGTACAGAAAAATTTAACCCTTTGCCGCCATCTATCTATAGTTTGTACTTTATACAGCAGATATGATAGCCTTAGTAAAGTCAACAATAGGCAATTTTTTCAATGGCTTGGGTTACTTTTGACATTTTGGGGCTGACTCAAAGGCCATAATTTGTGGGGCTGAATTACATGGATAGGGCCAGAACCCTGTCTGTTTCTGGCTCCGGGAAAAGCTATGGGATTACCAACATTTTCTTTCTTTTTAAAACCATGATAACTATATTTTGGTGAATATATGTGTCCCAGGATAATGTTGGAGGGTTCAAACTGGATTGGTCACTGGGACCAACGGTTTTGTTTTCCGAGCTTTTGGACTCATGCTGGAGCCCATTTTCAGAGAACGTCTGACACAGATTGGATCCTGCAATGTATTTTGGATGTAATGTTATAGTTTTCATGTTTCTCACCTCCACATGACAAGAAAACTCTACTGACTGTTTGGCACTGCAATACTGAAATTTAATCCTATAATTGGAAGAAGCACTGTGACACAGAAAAGAGGCTCGAGTATGTTGGGAGTCTTTGAAGGTTATACTTCATATTAAGCCAATCTCTCTCACTTGTGCTTTTTCTCCATTCAAAAAGAGTCCCCTACCAGGGATGCCATTGCTTCTATTAAGAGCAGGATGAGGTAAGAGAGTTCAGCAGGAAAACCCTAGGTAAAGGAGAAAAAGGTTGAAAACCTATGCCATGCTCCTGACATTGCTATGCCAGCTTTAAAAACAAAAGAATCCCACTTGTGGAATCCAAAGATGTGTTTAGTATTTTGTGAAGCTTTTGTGAAAGCTGACAGCTTGAGCTTAAAAGTGCCAAAGAAAATGCACAGTCTCTTTTGCAATCTAATGTTGCATTTAAGTGGTCTATCATGCCTGCTCTGTTTGAATGATCTCCGTTCTTCTTAAGCAATGATTAACTGTTTGACCTTTCCTACAGCCTCTGAGGATTGTCTTTGGAATCCCAAAGTCAGGCAGGCAACCCATAATGGTTTGTTCTCTGGAGTGTGCAACTAAGAGTGTAGAGTATCGCGCATGCGCACTTCACCCCAGCCGTCCGGTCTACAGGACAAATCCTATTGGCTGTTGCATCAGC
>JAEANM010006715.1:0-18358 GCA_017656035.1 Myanophis thanlyinensis | reverse complement strand
AATAAATAAATAAATAAAAAATATACAGCAATCAACTAGGGCAGCCTTCAGTACATGAAACCATTTCTCTGAGTAACAGGTCCACAGGCCATAGAGGCTGCATTATGGTATTGGATCGAATATCACTCCCCTCGCACACCCAGCCTACGTTTTTCATTCTGTTGCTCAACATAACTTTTGACAGGCAGCTTCAGACTGTGCTCTGGCCTTATTTATCTTCAAAACACAAATGTATTGTCCCTTTGAACAGAGAATGCTTCAAAATACAAGAGGAGCTTCTCATCATCTTCAAATAAAGCACTGTCCTTGATAATGTGGGACACTTTCGGCGGACTGTGCTTCAATTGCCACCGAAAAGTTTATGGGAATTTCCAAGGGGAAGAGAGTTCAGTGTGTGATGTTACTCGGCAAAAATACAATAATAAAAACAACCCAGTAGGTTTTACAGTTTTTCTAATATATTGAAATGACTAAGCACTGAGGCATCCACAGTGTTCTGAGCCCCAGATGACCCTAGATGTTTCTAAGTAGTCTACGTGCAACAGGCACTCTGGGTTGTTTGCCCTGGGTTTTGTTTCTTTTTCCTAAGAATCACACTCCTTTATAGTTCTATTTTTCTTACAAGCTGTGTTCCATTTGTGCATATACATGCACAAACACTCAACAACAGCAGGCTTAGGACAAGAGCTGGTGGGTAAATTCAAGGATACTCCAGGACACAGAACAAGAGGTGACAAATAAGAGCATGCGAATAATGTCATTTCTTTCCTGGTCTGATGCTTTCCATAAGGAGCTATATGTTTCCTGGTATAAAATTACCTACAAATGTCAGCATGGAAAGAGCGAGATGGTTTTTATAAAATACGGACAACATTTAGATAGCAAAAATAAAAGGAGTCCCTGCAGATTTTACTCCGCTACTCGTTGCTGACTAAAGGGCATAGTGCTCATCCCTGTTCAAAGTCATTTTTGCACTCATGTGGCCAACTGTTATGGAGCGCTGTTACCTTCCCACCAAAGTGGTACCTATTTATCTATTTGCATTTGCATGCTTTCATACTGCTAGTTTGGCAGGAACTGAGTCAAGGACAGGCACTCACCCTGTCACACATGATGCTTGGGTCTCAAACCTGGGCTGATGGCTTTCCAGTCAATAGGCCCAGTGCCTTAAACTCAGCCACTGCACTGCCCCTTTTAGATATTAATCAATGTCTATTCAGTTGCTTCTTCCAATTTGGAAGATGACAGTAATCTCAGAGGGAGAATTGGCCATATGTGATAATATAAGGGAGAGGCAAAAAGAAGAAACTGGAATCAAGGAAAGCTCAGAAGTGCAAGTGTAAAACTTTTGGTCATGTTCCAATACTTATGGACAAGAAATGAATTTGAAAATAGTATTTTTCCCTTGTAGAATCAAGTGCACGTGCACTTATGGCATCCTGCAAAAAGGATTATTTGTTCTCAGAGGTCTTTTCTTGCAGCTGTTTATAATTTTGGTGGACAAAAATTAGTTCCATAAAAGTGTTTGGGGGTTTGTTCGTTTTTTGCTTTATTTTTTTTCCTTTTAAAACCTCTCATCAAATTCAGTCTTTTCATAGGAGCCTTTGTTTATTCCACTTGCTTTCATCTTCAAACTATGACCTAAGTCTAAGGATGTATGAATGCATTTGCTGAGTCACTCAATTAAAATGAAATCTTATACCTGAATGAGATGCTAAGTTTAAATTAAATGTGTGAAAACATTAGTTCCAAGGACAGCTTTCTTCTCAAGCTCATTATTGGCATTGGAAAGGTCATTTTTATTAGATTTGTTTATGTGTGTGTAGGTGTGTGCATCTGTGAAATTGTTCCTGTTTGTGTTCCAAGTCCTTGTCTTGACTGAACACACACTCACACAATATTTTACATAGCCAGGAGTAACAACTGTTGTTTGTAAAGGCTGGGGCATATTGTTCTACAGCATATAAATTAGATTACTTCTTAGTTGATTCATTAGATAAGTTTTAATCAAACTTCATAGGCTAATTGATTAATTGTCCTGAGCTCAGTAAGAGCTTTAATCCTCAATTATTGAAACCTTATTTATAACGTTGCATGTAAGTATACTAATAATTCTGAATGGAACAAGACCCTTATACTGTAGCTCATAGGTGGTAAGCATGTAAGATGTACCAGGCACCAATCTGGGGGTGAGGGATAGACCACCATTTTCTCCTGTGTTATAAGAAAGGGATGTGGCCGTTGTGCCAATTAATAATATTAATAAAATATTCTTTTAAAATGATCTGATTAATTGAAGATATTTTTAGTTTATTTGCTTCTTTGCTAAATCTAAATGTAATATGGTGGAATGACTTTTCTCCAGAAGTTGTGGATGCTCCAACAGTGGAGGTTTTTAAGAAAAGATTGGGCAAACATTTGTCTGAAATAGTAATCGGTTGCCTGCTTGAACAGGGGGTTAGTCTAGAAGTCCTCCGAGGTTGTTTTCAGCTTTGCCACATTTTGAATTTTTATTCCCATAATCTGCATTTAGCATGGCAAAGACTAATGAAAACTCCAGTAGATATGGAAGCTGCCAAGATGAGAAACTGTTTTTGAAGTGATTAATTATCTAGAGCAGACATGGGCAAACTATGGCCCGTGGGATACACCCGGCCCGTTGGGCTTTTTAATCTGGCCCGCCAAACTAGTTTTGGGACAGACTGGGGAGTTCTGCCCTCACTGACACTCAACACTGATCCGGCTTCCACATCCCGGAGCTCTCCAGAAATGTCCCCTGCGCGCGAACAGCAAGCCCTCACACCGCGCGCAGCCGTCTTTCCCTTGCAGAGTGCATGAGAGGGTCGCTCTTTGGGTGCTGCTGCCTCGGTGATCGGCGTGTAGCGTCATCTGACGCTGGGCGAGTGACCTACGTGAGGCTGGGGCTGTCAAGCCTATGGGCGCAGGATGATGACATGGAGTGGCTGCTCCCCCCGCTCCACGCCCTTCCACACCTGCTGGGCCCCTCACCCACTGAAGAGGCCACCGAACCATCCGGGGAGTGCCACGGGGAGCTGCCCGGCAAAGCGGGACAGGCCGCTGACGCCCACGTGTCTTTGCAGGCGTGGGATACCGAATGCAGCAGTCATGGAGAAGAAGTTAAGAGGGTGGTGGGCAGGCGCTGCTCCACAGCGGTAATGCCGGCTCTTCTCCCGCCGCCCAGGTGCTGCTGATGGGGAAAAGCATTTCCGGTAAAATGAGCATGCACTCCACTTTGCCAACTAAATCCCGTGATGGAGCGCATGCTCGTCTTACCGGAAACACTTTTCCCCATCAGCAGCACCTGGGCGGTGGGAGAAGAGCTGGTGTTGCCGCTGCGGAGCCGCGCGCGCCCGCTGCCCCCCCTGCTCCTGCCTGCCGCCCTCTTACCTTCTTCTCCATGGCTGCTGCGTTCGGTATCCCACGCCTGCAAAGACACATGGGGGAGGGGGGGCTGCGGGAGGGGGAGTAAGGGTGGGGGGGCTGCAGGAGGGGGAGTAAGGGTGGGGGTGGGGGGCTGTGGGAGGGGGAGTAAGGGTGAGGGGAAGGGGGAGCCCGTCATTGTGGCCCGCGAGTCAAAAAGTTTGGCCCGCGAGTCAAAAAGTTTGCCCACATCTGATCTAGAGCAACTACATATATCCTTTCCTTTCTTAGTATATATATCCTTCCCAACTTTGTTGAGAATTTCAGCACTTTAGAAAACAACTGTTTGCCAGGTCATGAATTTCTTTTATGGCGTTTCATCATTTCACCATTTCAGTATTTAGCGCAGGGGTCTCCAACCTTGGCAACTTTAAGACTTGTGGACTTCAGCTCCCAGAATTCCTCAGCCAGGAAAGCTTTGCTGGCTGAGAAATTCTGGGAGTTGAAGTCCACAAATCTTAAAGTTGCCAAGGTTGGAGACCCTTGATTTAGCAGACTCCCCCTCTCTGCTCTTTCTTTCTGGTCATTTTGCATAGTTGAATTTAAGGTTCAGATTTAGATGTTCTATTCTTCCATTCAATATATTAAAATGATATTGAAATTAAATTCAAACAGCCTAAATCAAGGTTCTCCAAAGTGATCAACATTGTCCCCTAGGATCAATGGGAGTGTGTGAGGGATTGTACCATAGTAGTTATAGTTAATAATATTAGTTAAAATGGCATTTATTAAATTGTTTTGATATAACAGATATTTGGGGGTTGATAAATGATCTGAAACTTCATGAAGAGTTTGGGGAGCCTTGGTTAAATGAATAAAAGGCATGGTGTAATCGTATGCTTTTTTGAAGTGAAATATCTTGAATTTAGTAGGTTTTATTCCAAGCAAGTAAGTATTAGATTGTAGTATCAGATTTCAGGAGCAAAAATAAGAGAGAGAAAAAAAGTTAATCTTTGTCAGAAGAGAGAAAAAAAGTTAATCTTTGTTGGCTGTGTAGGAAGTTAGCTCCCACCCCTCTCCTAGATGAATGAAATATTCTAGGAAATACTAAAAAGGCAGAATATAATATTTTCCCTAAAGGGGAAACATGTTTCTAAAGACAAATTCAGAGCCTCAACTCCCTGACCCCACCCCCCAGCAGCTACAAGACAAAAGACTGGCCAGCTTATCTGCAACACAAAAGACCTTCACCCTCAGGACATAAAGGGGTTATCCAACTCACCACATGACACAAAGCCCAAAAGCTTCAACCAAAAATGAATCATGACCCATGACCCCACATGGCCACATGGAAGCTTACAACCAATTAGGATACTTGCCCTTGCCACAGGAAGCAAGTTCATTGCCCAAAAGACAGTACAAATCTATTCCTCTTTCTCACCCATGTGCCTTTTTTGCCTAGGACCTCAAATCATGTGCACCTGTTCACCAATAAACCATCTTTCCAAATAGCCTTCATGTTTCCAATGTCTTTATATCCCCACTTGGAACTGAACCCAGATGGATATTTTTTCCAACAGATGGAAGATGATACTCTGTTAGCATTTGTTATTAAAACAAATCAAAACACAAACAAGTCTAGATGGTTAAACACATTACAATCAGCCAAACTTCTACCATAATATAGTGAGCATTCATGCTACTCAAAAAGACTCATATTCATATTCGGTGTACGATGAAGATGGGAATATCCAAATCAAGAATCATTTAAAGTCCCTTCCCCCCATAGCTCTCAAAATGCAACATTTTGAGGAACCCAGCTTGTATGTCTGGGGAATTCTAGGGGGAAATATGAGACCAGTCATAACATGGTAAGAAGTTCTCCTTTGGGATGCGGTGATAGCTACAAGGAAGGGGAAATTCTGCTTGTTATCTTTCTAGGTGCAAGGAAATACACTGGTTTGGGTGGACCTGAACCTTAATTGGATCGGGGAACATGAAGCAAGAATGTTCTGAACCACTTAATGACACCTTACCCAAAAGGTGATGTACTTGCACAGAAGAGGCAGAAGAAGGATAAAGCGAACGAGAGCCCTTATTTTCCCTTCTCCCAGTTCTACGTCACCCAGGCAACCCACTACAGCTTCATTCCCTTGGATCTTTTCTAAGTTGATTCAGAAAGATAAAACATCCATGGACAGAGATCTGTTTCCAGCTCAAAGAGCAAACCACCCAGTCTCCAACACACATTCCACGAAAGAGAGATGAACCCAGGTTCCTACACTAGCTAACTGTGAGGTAAAAATAAGAAGAAAACAGAAAATTACACACACGGTTTCAGTGTGGTTGATGAATGCTTTGGGCATGAGGAACACAGGCATGCAAATCAGACTAACTAATCTGAGCTGGAGGCAGAAAGAGTGACATTCCCAGGAACCATACAAGGCCGCTGCTAGTCATTCATTGACAGAGGAAGAGAGTGGTGGATGGGAATTCCCCCATCCAGGCTTAAATATCCTGAGCATTTCCTGGCCCGCAAACCCTCGCACAGCACACATATCTCCCCCATCCCATCCCATCCCATCCCCTCCCATCCTCTCCCTGGAGGCCACCATAAGACTTGCTTTCACTCAAGACACCCGCTAACGTGAGTTCAGCATTGGCAATCTAGTCCTTGCTCCATGATTTCATTCTTCTTTTATATACTTTTATTTGAAAAGAACCCTGCTTTTTTTTCTGCAAATGCCCCTGGGACAGGCACAGGCACTGTTATGTATTCTTAGAGAATCTAAACGGCAAGCAACTGTAGACCAATGTTTTGTTTGGATGGATGCCCAGTGGCTGAGAAACCAAAGTTACTAGGGACAGAGGTGTAAATAGTATCCTTGTGGGGGCTAGAAAGGATGGCATGGAACAACTTCATTAGTTTGCCTTCTGGTAAACGTTACACGATGTATTGGGGTCTATGCAGCAGGCATTTGGGGGCTGGGAAAAGCACCCTTCCTCACCAGGATGTCTCTTTTGTGAGGGGGACACAATACAGGTAGTCCTCAACTTACAATCATTCACGACTGTTTGAAAGATACAATGGCACATTTAAAAAAAGTGATGGACAGCCAATCCTTGAATTTATGACCATCGCAGCACCCTTGTGGTCACTTGATTAAAATTTGGGTGCTTGGCAACTGGCATGTATTTAGGATGGTTGCTGCTTCCCAGGGTTACATGATTGCTATTTATGCTTTTCCCAGGGGGCTTCCAAGAAGCAGGGTCAATGGGCCCAATTAACAGATTCATTTATCAACCGTGGTAATTTGCTTAATGACCTCTGCAACAAAAGTCTTAAAATTGGGTATGACTTACTTAACAACTGTATTGCTTAGTGATGGAAGCTCTGGTACCAACTGTGGTTTTGAGTTAAGGGCTACCTATATAAGCGAAAAGTGTCCACTAGGTTAAAAAAAATGCTCTCTTCCTGTGATGAGTTTGTTCTAAGTTGTTTCCACTCAAATTTCAAGTGATGCTTTCTTTACATGATACGTAGCTGAAGAAATACAAGGTGAATTTCTAGCTATCCATACATTCTACCCCTCCTTCCATGTAACCAAAGTCTTAAAATAGTCAGGGAGATCTCATACACATCAATATTATACTGTATCACAAAACCTGGTTGAGTATGGAGGGACATATTTCCCTTTTGAGTTTCTGGTCATGCAGCAGACATAAATTCAGGGGACAGGGAGTGATGTAATGTAAGACCCTGTTAGTAAGGTGGAATTCTGCTTGTATACTCTCCTACCTGATGCAAACTGGCTTCTCTATCTGAACTACTGGAACTTATTGCAAGGGTGGTTCTCAGAGATCAATCTATGTGCTCTGGGAGAAGGGTGGGAGGCAGCTCAGGAGTTCATGGATATCTTGACAGACACGGATCAGTCCCAGGTTGTGAAAGATCAAACCTGGATGCCAGAGGCCATATACTAGAGTTGGGTTTTCTCCTGGGACAGTTGCAACATTAACTTCTGTCCCTTGAGTTGGATCACTCCCTAATTGCAATAGAGTTCTCCAATGCCACAAGCCTCCAGAGGGAGAGTGGCTTGTTTGATTGGGTCATCCCAGATTCTAATAGAGCTGTCTGGTTTCCACAGAGCAATCAGGGAATTTCTCAAGCAGAAGGTAGGCGGTTCCTCTGAGGGCTTAACTATCTGCTGGAATAAGGAGCCTTGGACAACATTATATCTGACAAGCCTTTTCTGACTTGGTAACCCAGGGGGACCCTTTGTTTTTCTTAGGGGTTTCAGGGAATAAAGCAAGCCAAGAGGTGCCTAGAGTAGCCTAGCTACCCAGTGCTAGAGTAGCAACATTTGGAGTGAATCTGATCAAGCATGGTAAGAGCCCAGGTCCAATGCTGATAAGAGCAAGATAAGGGCAACATCACTACATGATTCAGGAACAGCACCATACAGGACAAACAAGCTCTACAGAGGATAGTGTACATAGCAGAGCACATCATCCATACCAAGCTCCCTGAACTGCACTCCATCTACAACAGATGATGCCAAACTACAGCCAGGAAAATAATGAAGGATTCCAGCCACCCCAACAATGGACTGTTCACCATGATGCGGACAGGAAAGCACCTCCGCTCCCTGAAAGCCAATACAGAGAGACTAAGGAGGAGCTACAGTACTTCCCACAGGCAATACAGACCTTAAACCAAACCACAACAACCCAGGACTATAAAGTATTCTCATAATCTGCTTCTCTCAACCACTCCCTAACCCTGTCTATACTATTCTCTTGCCCTACTACCTATGGTCGCGAGCGGTCGCATACACATTTCACTGCATTTCGTACCATATAACTGTGCATGTGATGAATAAAATTTGATTTGAAAATTTGATTTGATTTGAGAACAACAAAATATCAATGTTTCTCTGCTTTTTATCTTGCTGGACTCATAAATTGCAGTCCAGGGCCCTCAATGCTTTCAACACCATCAATAAACAAGTCATATCCTACTGAGTAAGAACAGGCAGAAATACCATCTTAGGGACTACTGTGAGGAATTTTCCAGGCCTCTGGAAGACAAAGATTCTCAGACTTACTTGGAACTAGATGCCACCTATACAGAACCAGAGAATATGACTGGAGACTCCATCATGCAGTGTTATCTGGGAAGCATTTGACCGTCCCTCTGAAGAAGCAAAGAGGATTTCTTGAGGTATCAACTCAGACACATGTACTTTGAATCCCTGCCTCTCTTGGTCCATGAAACCTTCCACAAGCTGAGTCCTTGAGAGATGGAGTGTTGTACCGTTCCTTGAAAAAGGGGTGCTGCCCTTATCTAGGAAAATATATATTGGATATGACCTTGGAGAGGACAGTTCAGTTATAAGTGTAGAGACCCTAAAGGAAACAGATTATCTGGATTAAATTAAGTTTAAAGGTCAGGTTCATCCTGGAGATGGTGTTGATCACTTATTGTTAACCCCTGGCATGACTAGGATAAGGGTGGTGTGACTTTTCTAGTCCTGCTTGATCTATCAGCAACTTTCAATACCATCAATAATGGTTCTGAGCTGTTTTCTGAAGGTGAGGATGAATTGGATGGTTCCCGTTGGAGTTGGAGAAAGAAACTGAGACCTGGATCACTGCTGGACTCAATGCATTCCTGCTCCAATTCAGCATCTATATGAAACCATGGGGCAAAATCATCCATCAGCATAGGTCTGTTTCATCTATATCCTATTGATACCCATTGGTACATCTCAACCACTGAAGTCAAAGCGCTCTCCAAATCTCTCAAGTTTCTCTTGGTCTGGAGGGAAGGAAAGGGTTGAAACTGAATCCCAGCAAGATTGAGCAACTATGGAATTAAAGACTGGTTATTGCCATGTTAATTGTCTCTGGATGGAGAGATTTATAATTTGGGTTTCCACTTGGACTCACCTCTCTGCTTGCAGAGCAAATGACAGCAATGGCTAGGAAGGTTTTCACTCAGCTCAATTTTGACCTTTCATGGAATGCCAGGTATCACTCATGTTAATTATGACCTAGTTATCTTTAGACTATTGTAGAGACTCACTCTATCTGGGGGGCCTCTTGAAGAGCTTTAATACACTACAGTTGATTCAGAATGCAATGGTTTGGGTAGTGATAAATGTACCACCAAGAACACTTCCAACTACTTTTTATTGAAAGTTGCACTGTTGCCAGATGACTTCCAAGGGCAATTCCAGGTACTGGTTATCACCTTTAAATCCCTTCATAGCTCAGAGTCTGGGCATCTGAAAGGCTACTGTCTCTTTGTCCACCTGATAAAATTTAGTAGGGTGGGCTTGCTATGTGACCCTTCAGGTTACATACTGGTACTATCATAGGCATTGTAATTGTGCTTCCTCATTGGTACCCTCATCCTCTGGAAGACTGCACCTCACTGTACAATGGTGGGATGCAACTGGTTTTACCACCGTTCGGCATGTATGGGCTATCTGCGCTGCTGCGCAGCTTCTAAAACGAAAGTCTTGTCTTACTGAAGGCAATCTGGCTGAGTAGGAAGGCTGCTGAGGCACGCAAAACAGCTGTTACATGCAATTCAGCTGTTTTCAAAGAAAAGGAACAATGGGATATAGGATAGGATAGGGCAGGGGCAGGCGGATGGGGCCAAACATAGCTACTGGTTTGGTAGAACCAGTGCAACCAGGCTGAATACCACCACTTGTTCCTATACTCCTGACTTTAAGAAACTAATAAAATCCTGGTTGTTCCATCAAGTTAGGCAGCCTGGTCTGAATTAGCTGATTCTTAGACATAGTATCAAGTTCTATTATTATTAGCATGCTACACATAACCCCTAGTTCTAGAGGAACATTTTAAGTTCCTATTTTCCATTGATTACATATCATGTATGATTTTAATTCCACTTGCAGTTGGGATGCGGCTTAGTCAGCAGATTGGAGTAGCCCATAAACTGATCAATATAAAGAAATAAGCAAATTAAAGCCGCACAATGAAAACTGGATGCACGACAAACATTTTAGCAATCCATGTTCATCATCTGAATACTTGGAACTATAAGGTGAAGTAGTTTTCTCACAACGGTTGCCCGTCATGTTGCGGTGAATGAAGGCGGTTCTGTTTTCCAAATATGTATTCTGAATAAGAAAAGAGTGTGCACATTCTTTAAAAACAAACATTTCTTCACTCAGCTGGAGGAACATACTCTACCCATTAGCAGAGACAGTCCTAAAAACCATGCTTATTTTCTGTTAGAGGACAGTACTTAGAAACTCTGTGAGGTGCCAGATTTTCTTTTAATGTACAGTTTGCTGCTTTGTACAACCAAGCACACACCAAGGGGGTGGGGAGTTGCTCAATAGAGCAAGTAGGAAGCTCTTGTTGCACTACAGAAAACTCAACTTACACAATATACAGTGGGAGACTCCCTTTTACCACAACACACAATCCTGCCCACCCCATACACCTGTCAGCTTTAATAACTGATAGGCATGGGGAGGATTATTCTGTACTGTACCAGGTGGGCAACTCAGAAGCTGCCTTTAAGGCTATTTTTACAGACAAGTATAGTGTCCTTTCAGAATAGCGCTAAACCCATGTTTCTAATAGGTGAAAGGGTAGTTTAGTCGCACTGTGAAATGCAGCTCTCCCCTCAGACCTATTAGCTGTTAGGAGGGCTAGTTTTAAATCTAGGCTTAACAGACTTATCTGCTTCTGCAACCCCCTGTCTGTCAAATGAGGTATGGCTTCTCATTGACAGCTGGATCTCCAAGCATGCATGGTTCAGAAACAGGTTTGAGACTGGTTTCAAAGAACTAAACTCGCCTACAGGATGCCCCCAAGCAAAACAGACCTAAAAAAGAGGATTGTTGGGGACCAGAAAGGAAGGAAATGTTCTGGTTGCACTAGACGCAAGTGTCCAAAAGGAGCTGGACCAACCTAAGGTTTACCTCACCATACCACCTTTATGGTGACCAGCAAAGTATATTACATTGCATCTACAACAGATAGTGTAGAGGCAAAAGGCGATAAAAGCTATTAAAATACTGCTAAGGACAGCTTACAGCTGCTCAGGTATGGGCTGGGCATCGATAAATTTAGTAAGGGGGGGGGGGGGGAAAGGTTGCTGGGGTATGTGTCTTCTGTGATTAGAGGCTAGTGAAGAAAAACTTTGTGAGTCATCAGACTTATTTGCCACAAACAGAACCTGCAGAATTGCACAGTCACAATGGAGCCCACATAGAGGAAGTTCGTGATGACATGCAAACTTTTAGCCGGAAGAGTTGTGTGACCTTTTCACCAAGCATCCTTTAGTGTTTGTCAACCTTAGCAACTTTAAGATTATTTGAACATCCAACTCCCAGAATTCCTTAGCCATAAAGGGAGTTCTGGGAGATGAAGCCCACACAAAGTTATCAAGTTTGAGAAACGCTGCTCTGTAGGCCCAAAGTGAGAGAGATAATTAGATACCACAAACAACTCCCCTGTTTAAACGACTGGCCACTTGACTCCATTTGAAGTGCCAGGAAAATATCTTTTTATTTGTCCAAACATTTTATTGTTTAATTGACTAAGGTAAGTTCTCTCACATATTTTGAATATGAGGATTAAAAACTAGAGCATATAGTACATAATAGTGTACCTGAAGAACTAATATATGTGGCCTTGAAAATCTTTTTCTATGTTCCATTTTCTTTTCCCTTTATGTTCAATTGTGTTGCCAGAGTTGCTTTCATTTAATAGAATGGTTGTGTTCACAGAACACAATTAACTTGTTCAGTAAAAGAGTTAGAGGCTGTATTTGCACAGTGTTTAGAACTGGAATAGTTCAACCATAATTAACTTATGTTCAGCATGCTGTGCAAACTAATTCTGGTTGTTAGTTTATGATTTGTACAAACCTCAAAAATCAATGAATTCTGAAATCAAATTAATGCTAGAATGTTATTAACAGCAGTGTTTACCACATGAATTCCAGTAAATAAAAAACATGACACTGCATTTCATGACTATGGGTGAAGGACACCATGGATACAGCTGGTGATCTTCTTCTCCTTCTCCTTCTCCTTCTCCTTCTCTTCCTCTTCGTCTTTCTTCTCCCCCATCTCCCTCTCTTTCCTCCTTCCTTCTTCTAACTTGCCACTAAATTTCTAGAATTGTTTAGAATTGCTCCCAAAGAAACTCAATGCAACTGGATAGAAGAGATGGATTATTTATTTTTTTAATTTGATTTTGGGCGCCACCCAACTTCATAACAATTCTGGGTGGCTCACAATATAAACAAAACAAGATAGAAATATAATCAAGGAAACAAAAATATAATGATGGAAACAAACAAGATGGAGAATCCAGGCAACCAACCATAAAAATATATGTGACATATATCAAGCACACCTATATCCACCCTACCCTCTCAGGCCTGGAATAGCAACTAAATCTTCTGTAATGCCATCAAAGTGGGAACCATCTAGATCACAGAGGAGACTTCATTCCAGACAAACTCTATCTAAGAATGCTAAAACACCTGAATATTACACATTCCTGGAAACTTGTTTTTGTTTTCTTTATAATATACAGTTGTTTATTTATTCAGTTTCTATAGATACCCATCTCAACCAATGACTCTTTGTGTATCTATGCTAATGTAGATTTTTCTTGCCTAATTTAGGGTTCAGAAGGGTAAATTCTCTCATCTTACTAGACCTTATGATTACAGAGATAGATCTGAATGAATACAAAGAGGGTTTTAAAACAAAGAATGTATTGGATGAAACACCCTTAAACCAATGACAAGAATGTCAGCTGGTCTGTCTGTCCTACACTCAGTAAAATATTATCTATTATTTAGGCAAATTATTTCAAGACTATAGGTAATCCTCAGTGTCATTTGAAATTACGACAGTGCCATTGTGACTTTACAGCTGGGTTGAATGTGCGTTGAAGGTCTAATCTGCAATAGTTGAAAATACTTAAAAGGAAACTGTTATACTGATCTCCCTTGTCAATGTCAACCTACATTTGATACTATGGAGATTCCATGTGCTTCAGTAATGATGTCCTGTGATCAAGTGGTATGATGATGGCAGCTCATATGTTCTGTAGACGAAAGCATGACAGTCTATCCAAGCTTCATTCTTGCTCCCTCCTGACTATGTTGTTTAGTCTCAAGTCCCAAGGCAAATTGAGCAAGAGAGAGCACTACAACCAGTATGATGTGGATGGGTGGAGAAAAACCAAAGTCTAAATGGCAATGTCTTTAAATAGCAACAAAACAGAAGTGAAACCAGTAATATCAATAAGCAAAATCTCATGGCAAGATGCACACCATTATGCTCCATTCTGGATTCCCATCATTGGGGGACTTTTCTCACTGCTGAGTTGAAGTGCCTATCCTTGAAGAAGCAGGAAACAACTCTGGCAGGAAATTTCCTTTCTCCATTGCTGATCCTCTCTTGCCTTTCATGATTCTGGTTCTGCAATTTCCAGAGTTGCCTCCCAAACCATGGTTTATATGTTTTGAGGCTGATTTTGGTTAGATTCAGAATAGGAGGGGGAACACTCTTTTAACAGCTGAGGGCATTCCCCCACTTTTGAGTTATAGCATCTCAGAATGGGAAGTCTGTCCTCTTTATTCTTATTTTGGCACAGTGGTGATTGATGACTTAGAAGATGTTGTATGTAGGTAGTGGGAAACTGCACCAGGGAACCATTAAGCCTACCTCACTGATGTTTGCACTGTGGGTTGTTGCAGAAATCTTATACAAAACTTCCCATGGGCTACCCAATCTGGCTGCTAGCCCAATAGATCCAGGGATTTGGGAAGTAGGGTAGGTGAACAACTAGGGGATTTCAGGCAGTGTCAACAGTTCTGATTTCATGGTACTCCTAGCCAACTACTTTATGTCCCCCTCCTCTGTTAGGCAGAGCATTGTGAATGCAGCTGATTGAAGAAGCAGAGCTCTAAGAGGCCTCTTAAATTCTGCAAGTACTTTGTGAGAATGCTCAGAATCCAATGAGCGTGAGAATATAGCTTATTGAGCCAATGAACTAGCCAGTCAGCATGGGTTTACAGCTTATTTTGTCATCTAAACGGAACCAAAAAGCAAAGTTACACTGAGTGACTTTGAGAAAATTCAAGACATTGTAATTTCTAGTGTATAAGACCTCCAAGAGAACTTCTCCTGTCAAGAGAGGGCAGGAGGGCCCTTGATTAGTTTCAAGGATAAACATTGAAATGGTTAGGAAGGAAGGGTAAACACAGAAAGTGTGCACATAATCTTTGACTTTTTTTAAAAAATGAATAATTCCTGAATTACTGCTAGAATATTGAAGATAATGTTGTGCTTATATCTCACTTGCAAATTCTCAATACAGTAGCCTTCCTGTTCAATGGAAGTGACTTCTATTTTTTTTTTTGCTGTACTCACTGAGTGCTGAGCACTTGTAAACTAACAGTGGAAGGGATGGTCATTAAAAGCTAGGCTATTGCTTTGCACAAAATAAAGGAATGGGCTGCATTACCTGGATTCAGACACAAAATAGGAAAATAACAGAAGGGGCAGAAGATGGGTATAATCTCTTTTATCTTGGACTTGTTGATTTCTCTTCTCACTGTCTTGTATTTATACATCACATTTGCCTAAATGTCAAGATTGTCCATGATTGAACACCTAGATTACTTGAAAAACACAAGGTACCAGCTTTATAATTAGCACCAACAGAAGAAAATCACATTGAATCTTATGATCACTCTATAGAGGAAATCAAAAGGAAACCAAGACTTGCTGGCTTTGGTCAAGTCTCATGCATGTGAGAAAAATCTGTTTTTCATTTCAAGGGCTTAATAAAGAAGAAAGTACCAGGAAAACACAGTCTTAACTCTCTATGTTGCTATTTCTTCAACTTTGAAATAATTGCCTAGAAAGAGTAGCAAGGGGTTGGATGCAGAAGGTATCATTCATAGATATAAGAATAACTATCTATAGAGCTGTGCCTTGTTCAGTCTCCAATTCTGAAGTGTGAATTGAGAAGAACAAAGCCTTGCCTTCAAATTATCTAGTTTAATGGCACCGACCCTTTTTGTTTTATCAAACTAGGATAAAAAATTTTTTGGAAAGCAAGCTCATTATGAGGAGATAACCCATGCCAGACTTGTATAAATCCTTACAAGTCTTTTCAAATTGCACCATTGTTGAACTAAAATTCTATTAATCCTTTGCCAGGATAATTTAATTGAGCCCCTCCTCCCTTCCCTCTCCCCATCTTTGTTCTCTCTGATGATAAAGCCAATACATTGCTAAAACATACCTGCCAGAATCTCTGGAATGGATAGTGTAGACTTAGGTCATATCATAAAATCAATTAATAAAGTCAAAGTGAGATGAGAATGTTTGAGAATGACCAAAATGTTATTTACCATTGAGCACAGTTAAAAATGATGAATGATTTATGGGAAACATGAATGAAGAGGAGGACTAAAAATGTGCACAAGTGTACAATTACCTTTCAAGAAAATATATTCTACATCCTTCCCTCTGTTGAAGGAAAGGGAAAGAGAAAAGGAAAAGGGAAGGGAAGTTAAGCTGAGTAAACTATCTGAGGGAGGATTCAGCTAGAATAAGTCAAGCAACAATAGGAATTAGGATAACAAGTTGGAGAAAAAAAATAAGTTTCTCACAAGAGAAAGCATTGTCAAACATAGAAACTGGGCAACAATTACGGTATGTACTAGACAGAGATTGGGAAACATTTGTCAGGGATGCTTCAGTTTGGATTGCTGCATAGAGGAACAGGTTGGACTCAGAGGCTTTCTCAGTCTATGATTCACATTGAGTGATATGTGACTGTGGTGACAGTGGTAACCACAAGAGATGTCTCTAAGTCTACTCTGAAAGTGAATTGAGCCCAGCAACATCAAGAAGAGAGATCAATCCCTGGACCCTTTAACTGGCAAGTATCAAAGGACTCCACACTGACTTCATTCTTATTCAACATCTACATGAAACTGTTGAGCAAGATTATCTTCTGATATCGGTCAGGTTTAATCTATATGCTGATGATAACCAATTATACATCTTGACCTTGGATGCATAAGTGATGTCACTGAAGTAATATCCAGCTCTCAATGGAGAAGAACAGGTTGAGACTCAACCCACAGCATCACAGAATGGTTTGGGTTTGAAGGCTTGCCAATTCCACCGAGATCCTATTGTTAATTCTGAATAAGGTTGCACTCCCATAGGTGGAACTGGTTCACAATTTGGAAGCCCTCTGCATGTGGGATCATCACACAAAGGAAAAAGACAGGTTTTGTGTTCGAATGCAACTCCTGTTTAAGTCAAAATGAACCCCTTGCAAACCCTCTCCCTGTAGATAACACTGATTGAGCTTCTCAATTAAATCATTATGCAACTTCCACTGCACTGAGGCACACCGGATCTTACTGTGATAGCAAGATATATAGACAGGTATCTTCAATATGCAGAAAACTTTACAACTGCATCAAGTGGAAACCAGGGTTATTGGAAATTGCCCAACAATCTTTTAATTAATCAGTGAGACTCATTTTCCCTGATAGTTCTAAAGCATAGAGCTGTGCCTATCCATCTATCCCTCTCTCACCATCAACAGCTCATTACCTCTCCAAAAGACAATGATTGGATAACTCTGAATAAGAATGAATCTATCAGTCTCTAAATCCAATAGTCTCCCTCCCTATCTTCTGTTTTTCTTTTCACTTCCAGTTGAATTTACCTTGAGTGTGAATCAACAGTTTTCAATTTCATGAACGAAGGTAAAAATACATGTCGCAGGGTAATGTTGTAGGATCCATCTGGGTTGGTCACTGGGACCAGAGGTTTTATCTTCAGTTTTCAATTTCCTGGTTCAGCATTCGACATTTTTTGGCATAGATATCTCAAACCACATATTTGAGGGCAATTTCCAAGGAGGATTTTGAATTGGGGACAGATCATAGTAGATACTTCTATCTTGCTTTAAGAAAATTCTGAACTGATCTTACTCAAACTTGGCAGATTTAAGATGTGCAGTCTTCAATTCCAAGTGTTTCTCTTGACAACATAATAGTTTCCAAGTTTGAGAAATTTTATTCTAAAGATCTGAAGATCTTAGAGGGAGTTGTATGGTCTGACTGTCAACCATCCCAACTTGAGATGGCTGAGTCCCAAGAAAGACTCTCAGATCCATAGCTAACAAAAGTACAATTTACTAAAGCCAAGTGGTTTCAGAAGAAGCAAAGCTGGATCTGGGATTTTCATGCCCAAAGCATATGGTTGACTTCTCCCTTGCCCCCACCTTTCTCCCAGTTATCAGTGTATGTCCAATTAGCTCTCTTGGAGGAGAGTTGAAGAAGCTTCTTGGATGAGAAGCAAAACGTCTTCATAGACAAACCAGAAAGTCCAGTTGCCTCTTGAAAAAACATCTTTGGGACAACCATGAACTGGATGTTTGAGAATCTACATAGACACTCAGGTTCTCTTGTTTAAAGAAATGAGCATGGTCTTCACCAAGAGTATATAGTTTGGATGCTGGGTAATTAGTGGAAATATGAGTAAAATTAGGTCTGGATTGGATTTGGATTGAAGATATTTTAATTAAAGCTAATCATGATACAGAGAGAAGCAATTATCTTGGTTCAAATTCAGAAATGACATTCAGAAAGATATTCCTGGGATTTTCTCTGTGGATGAATTTGGTTTGGCTCTGAATGGGAGGAGATTCCATTCAGCAAGCTATGTTGTCCTTCAGGGAATAAACAATAGGACGGAAAACTGGAGATTGGGCTGGGAATTTCTCCCAGCTCCATCCAATGAAATAAAAGGTAACCGTGCAAAAGAAATCTAGATTTCACTGCTGTGTGTCAGGGTTCCACACCACATCCTCAACGCAATTAAAATTCCAGAGAATGAAAGTCCAAAGAATTAAACTTTATTGAAAA
>JAEANM010006714.1:0-18358 GCA_017656035.1 Myanophis thanlyinensis | reverse complement strand
TGGACTTCAACTCCCAGAATTCCTCAGTCAGTGCATGCACTGGCTCAGGAATTCTGGGAGTTGAAGTCCACAAGTCGTAAAGTTGCCAAAGTTGGAGACCCCTGCAGTCTAGAGTATGTCTGCCCCTGCTGACCAGAGCACAGGTCCATCGGGCATCTCAAGTCACCCGTATGCCTGACCAGTATCTCCTTTCTGGGGAACTCTGTGTTGGGAAAGGCTTCCATGGAGAGCAGAAGAGCAATTTGAAATTATTTAACATAGGCACACAACCACCTGAAAAATGCTGGCAAAAAATTGCTCTCCCTGGTATTGCTTCATCCATGAGGCCTGCTGAAGGGCTGATGAAGTAGAGTGCACCATGGTAGCACAACACAATCATGGGCTGCCCAAGCCTGGAGGCATCAGTGCAACCATTGCAGTGTCTACACATGTTTGCCCAACACGTAGCAGGGCGTTCTGTGCCTGAATTGGCTTCGCCAATCGTCTTCAAACACACCACACTAAGTTTTGACGTGACTTACGAAGTTTGTGGTCTGCATTGCTGATGATGAACAAAGAACAACCAGAGTTATATCGTTGTTGGGACTCTTGCTGAAAACAATTGACTGTTGATTATGAAAGTTTATGGCCCTGAAGTTTTTATTAATCTACAGTGCAGTGATTGTGGGGCTACAACCACTAAATACAATTGTAAGGGCCAGAAAGATTACATGGACAACAACTGACAGAACAGTTCCACTGGGAAACAGTTAAGACAGAATTGCAATAAATTTTTAAGCCCCATTTTGTCCTCGCATATCCTCCAAATTTATTAACAGAGTCTTGTGACTTCATGAGAATCTTGCTAATCTCATTGTACACATGTACTCTGACAATAAAGGTTTGAATTTGAATTTGCTACTCCAAACATTTACTGCCCCCAAAGCAATTCCTCTCCCAAAGAAACTATGAACAGAGGTCCGTCCAGCATGTTGTCTCCTCTGGAGGTTTACCTTGGGCTTATCTCTCAGATGCTTTTTCTCAGGCAAGATGGCCTCCTCGTGAGCATTGTGCGAGGTCACAGGTTCAGGAGGTCTGCAGAGGATGGATTATCTTATCTGGGTTGCTCAGATCAAGCAGCCCCCTCCGGGGGACAAAGAGAGGCAGAAAACTCTGAAAAAGATTCTGGGTTGTTGTTTTTTTATGATCACATGCATGGAAGTTCACAGCCTGTCCGGCATACGATATATATTCGGTAATTCATGAATTTATTGGAGATAAATCACAGCAATAATGCTTTCATCCAGCAGGTGCCACCAACTCCTGAGAGATGGGGAGGGGGGGAGGGGGGGGGAGGGAATTTTTTCAGATTTTAAAAAATGCAGAAAAAAAAAATTGCAGCCCTGAATTGCAGCCCTTTGAACTAAGCGTCATTAAAAGTTCTAGGAGGTTCATTTTCTCGCAAAGGGGTACGGGCCTCATCTGCGCAGCCCCATCTCATTTTCCTTCTTAAATCTCTCTTTCCTGCAAGTTCACTTCTTCTGCCTTCCTCCTCCAAGAGAAAGAGGGGACTCAGAGGTGAGTGGGCACATAAGCGCTAACCAAAAAGCTTAAAATAAACCTAAGTGGGGCTTTGATGCAACCTAAGACTACAGACTTAGTTTGATTGTATCCAGACTCTCTGAAATGAATGAAAAAAATGGCTAGGAAAAAATAAAGCATAACATTTACTATGTTTTCTATGCCGTGTCTTTGACATTTATTTTTAAGATATGTAGTGCCTGGAATAGGACAGTACTATGTTAAAATGGATAGGAGCAGAATTTTTGAATGTGATTTCTCTCTGGAGGCTGATCAAATTGCATTTCCTCTTGAAGTTAATGGACGTCATTTCTGAATGTGCCTTTACAGGATTCTGCTGCGGGTGAGCTGAAGAGTCTAAAGACAATGCGGTGCAATCTTATATCTGCCTATTCAGAAGTCAGTCCTATTGGGTTCAGCAGAGCTTATGTCCGGCTGGACAAGGAGACTGCGGTCTAATTGCTTTAAAATTTGGGGCAGGGAATTAAATATTAATAAGTACACTGAAAGAAGTAACAGTGTAAGTAAATGGATAATGGAAAAAGTAAATTGAATTCAGGACCGTTCTTCCTAGCTTAAATAGCAGGTAAACATTTACAGAAAATTCTGTTCTAACTTTAGCCATATCGGGCTAAATGTCTGATCCTAAGAACATTTGCCTCAAAATTTATCAAGGAAAAAAAAAACATCGTACCATTGTAAAGATAAAGTAGCAGTAGAAGAATATCAAACTTAGACCAAATCAGCAACACAAGAATACAAAATATTATTTTATATAATATATACAAATAATATGCATAAGAAATTATGCCTATTATATTTAAACAGGGTACGTGTTGGAAAAGGCTAAGAAAGCAAGGTAAGAATGTCCAGGATAGAAAGGAGGAGTTTTGGGAATGCCAGGAAAGGAAGCCAACCTTTTCATAGATGATATAGAAGGATGTTGGAGCCTTGTTGGCTCCATTTCTCAATGGATAAGAAAAACCTCAGGAGCTTTTGCCCACCATCTATCTGAAATGAAGTACATTTTCTGGACACAATCACAGCCCAGATCTACTGTCCCCTCCAGGAGGTGCTTCCAGCCTCTTCCTAGAGCAATTATCTGGAGAATTTAAGTCCTGTGTACAGAATTCACCAGACGATCAGGAAACTTGCTAGTTCCATATGTTCAATATGTCCAAGGCAGAGAGGACCTTTTTCTCTTGCATAACTTGATGGAAATGAAACCAGCTCACACAACACCTGCTTCAACTTTGACCAGATGTGGTGGTTAAAGTAACCCCCCCCCCATTGGTGATTTTGCTTCTTCTCTCTCCCCCGCCTTCTCCCCCCACGCCCAGCCATTCCAACTTTCCCCTTTAAAGGCATGACTTTGGGAGATGGATGAGAAGACAGCAATAACTTGGGAACTTAGAAGGGGAACCTCATGAGAACTCTGGTCAATTTTACTCTGAGAAGGGAGGGAAGGGAAGGAGGGAGGGAGGGAAGGAGGAAGAAAGGAAGTGTTGGAAGAAATATCCATCTGGGTTCAGTTCCAAGTGGGGATAAAGACACTGGAAACATGGAGGTTATTTGGAAAGATGGTTTATTGGTGAACAAGCCCACATGGTTTGAGGTCCTGGGCAAAAAAGGCACATGGATGAGAGAGAGGGATAGATTTATACCCTCTCTTGGGCTATGACCTTGCTTCCTGTTCCTGTGGCAAGGACAAGTATCCTGATTGGTTGTAGGCTCTCATGTGACCATGTGGGGTCATGGGTCATGATTCAAGTTTGGTTAAAGCTTTTGGGCTTTGTTTGTGCCATGTAGTGAGTTGGGTAATCTCATCATGTCCTGAGGGTGAAGGTCTTTTGTGTTGTAAATAAACTGGCTCAGTCTTTTGTTTTGTAGCTGCTGGGGGAGGGAGGGAGTTGAGGCTCTGAGTTTGTCTTTAGAAACATGTTTCTCCTTTAGGGAAAATATAATATTCTGCCTTTTTAGTATTTCCTAGAATATTTCATTCTCTTAGGAGAGGGATGGGTGCTAACTTCCTACAGAAGTAAGTAAGTTAAGTAAGTAAGTAAGTAACTGTAATGTACCGCGCAGGCGCGGCTGAAGTTCCCACTCCAGTCCGTCAGCAAGAACTTTGGACCTGACAGCTGATTGGCTGTCAAACGGGCGTTTCCCATTGGCTGAGCCACCCAGCCAATGGGAGGCGCAGAAACTGACACAGCGGTAAATTATAAAAAGCTGCAGCTTGCCTTTCGCCTGCACTTATGACCAGAGCAAAAGCTCATCGTGAGTTTTGCTCGTGGTTTGGAAATAAATGGGACCCCTCACAGTCATCCAAACTGACCTCGCGTCTGAGTATTCCTTGACGGATTTTGACCGGGTTTTCGGCTAAAACACTGGCGACGAAGGTGGGATCCTGAACGACCAGCACCCACAACAGCCAAACAGAAGACCCACGATGACCGCGACCCCTCCAGCTGCTGATCCAGCCGCCATCGCAGCCGCACCACCGGCCCCAGCAGCACAATCAATGCAATATTCAAATGCGGGGCATTGCGAACCATTCGACCCACTAACAGAACCATGGGACCTCTTTATAGAGCGATTCAATTTCTTCATCATCGGGAATCGCCTAACCAACCTCACGGACCAAGAGAAACAAGGATTGTTCCTCAACTGCTGCGGACGACACGTTCATCAGGTAGCAAGATCCATCGCTACCCCCAAATCTATGTACGAGGTGGATTGGACCAAGCTCAAGGACGGCCTACAAAGACACTTCGCTCCAAAACCATCCATGCTATACAGAAGATTCAAGTTCTTCAATAGGAAGCAGAAGGATGGGGAGTCCATCTCCAACTACCTGGCAGCCCTGAGGATCCTGGCAGGAGACTGAGTTCGGCCCTGAACTAGACAATTCCCTAAGGGATTATTTTGTGCGGGGGCTTCTCGACGACAAGCTTAGGCGACGCCTCGTAGGCAGGCCAAACTGTTCCCTAGCCACGGCCATTGACGAAGCCATGAGTGCAGAGGCATCCTACCCCCCAACGAGGCGAACAGGCCAGGTGTTTCAAGCAGCCTACGATGAGGATGAAGACGACGACCCATACCAAGATGGCGACCTACCCACGGGTAGGACCATGAGGGATTTCCAAGATGGCGACCTCCACCTGGTCAGGGCCACGAGGGACCCCAAGATGGCCACCAGACCCCACCAAAACCCATGTGCAGGCTGCAATGTGAATCACCCGTGCGCAAACTGCCCCTTCTTACACGCAGTTTGCAGCTATTGCTCCAAAAAGGGGCACATAGCTCATGCCTGTCGCACAGCCCCTCCAAACCAGCCCCAACCAGGACCACCGCCACATGGCCTGCGGGGCACCCACCCAAAGAGAGGGCTCACCAACATGGAAAGATGGAACAGCAACACAAACAGAAGGCAACATGAAGGTTGCTAGACCATTCATGCGAAAGTTCAACAAACATCAGCAGACGGCCAGGGCTCCAGAGAATTCAGCACCATGGTGAGCGTCGAAAACCAAATCTGCAAATTCCAAATAGATTCAGGCTCACCGGTAACCATTATCTCCTGGTGGACACTAAAATCCCTGCTGCCAACCGTCCAAAAGGGAGACCTAGACCAATTCCCAACAGCCCTGAGAGACTGCCAAGGCAAACCAATTCCCCTCCTGGGACAAATCAACATCCTGGTGCAACACAAACAATTTTGGGGCTACCTACCAATAGTCATAACAGTGAAAGAATTTCCTCAACTATTGGGCAGGGATTGGATTCGGCAACTGAAGGTAACTCTCGAGGAAGAGAAAACCATAAACCACACCACCACCGGAAGCCACACCAAAGACGACATCATCGCAGAATTTGTGGACATCTTTAACGGCAAGCTGTGGAAATATAAGGGGACCCCCATATCATTCAGCCTCGACCCTGCCATTCCCCCAATCCGCCTTAAACTTCGGAGAGTGCCTCTAGCCCTCAAACCTAAGGTGGACGCCCAATTATATAAATTAATTGCACAAGGCATTTTAGTACCAATTGACTATGCCAGATGGGAGATCCCCATTGTCACCCCAATTAAGCCTGATGGGTCCATCCGCATATGTGCTGATTATAAGGTTTCAATTAACAAAGCATTACAATGGAATGCATACCCAGTCCCAGTCATCCAGCACCTCCTCCACTCCCTGGGACAAGGAAAAATATTTGCCAAACTAGACCTGGCACAAGCATACCAGCAATTGCCAGTAGATGACCAGACAGCAGAAGCCCAAACAATAGTCACCCACAGGGGGGCCATTTAAATGCACGCACTTACAATTTGGGGTTAGCACAGCCCCGGGGATATTCCAATCCTTAATGGAGCGTTTGTTGCAGGGCATCCCTGGAGTAACCCCATATTTTGACGACGTCCTAGTGGCCGCTGAAAACCACCGCGAACTCGTCACAAGACTCAGAACAACCCTACAGACGTTCTGGGACACGGGACTTAAGCTTAATAAAAACAAATGTTTAATTGGCGTCCCCGAAGTCGAATTTTTGGGATTCAAAGTAGATGCAGTGGGTATACACCCCACTAACAGTAAAACCGCAGCCATTCACAACGCCCCCCCACCCTCCAACAAAACAGAACTACAGGCATTCTTGGGACTCCTCAACTTCTACAGCATGTTTTTGAGGCAAAAAGCCACAGTCGCCGAGCCTCTCCATAAACTGCTGAATAAATCAACTCCGTGGTGCTGGGGGGAAGTAGAACAAAGGGCATTCCAAGCGGTCAAAACCTTGGTCACGTCCAACAGCCTCCTAGTGCAATATAGCGAATCCACACCAGTTGAATTAACCTGTGATGCGTCACCTTATGGGGTGGGGGCAGTTCTCAGCCACGTGTTCCCAAATGGCCATACAGCACCCATAGCCTTCTATTCACGAACCCTTTCTGCTGCCGAAAGGAATTACAGCCAGCTAGATAAGGAAGCATTGGCTGCGGTAGCAGGGATCAAACACTACCATGACTACCTCTATGGCCAGAAATTCACACTTGTGACCGACCACAAACCTCTCCTGGGCATCATCGCAGGGAACAGACAAACCCCACAAGTCATATCCCCCCGAATGACTCACTGGATAGAATTCCTGGCTGCATACTCGTACACATTGGAGTATCGCCCTGGGACACAAATAACGCATGCAGACGCCCTCAGCTGCTGCCCGCTACAATCCAGCACTCAAGACCCAGCGCCAACTCTACCATTATTACTAATGGAACACATCCTGGACAATCCTGTCACAGCAGACTCAATCGCTAAATATACAACCAGGGATCCGTGGACAAATCCTCACAGCAATACAGGAGGGCCACCTGGGCATGGTCAGGATGAAATCATTGGCAAGGAGTTACATGTGGTGGCCCGGACTCGACGATGACATCGAGGGTACAGTAAAGCGCTGCCAACCTTGCCAAGCAGCACATCCTGCCCCTCCGGCAGCACCAACATCAAAATGGGACACCATTCAGAACCCCTGGTCCTGAATCCATGTGGATTTTGTGGGACCAGTGCAGGGCCAGATGTTACTCATCACCGTGGACACCCATTCAAACTGGACCGAAGTCCAACCAATGCACTCAACCTCCACCGAAGCTACCATAGCTGCGCTACAGGCCACCTTTGCAACACATGGAATTCCAGATGTCCTAGTGTCCGACAACGGCCCCCAATTCATCGCAGCCAGTTTCGACAACTTTCTCAACAGCCTGGGGATCCGCCACACCACCTCCGCCCCTTACAGACCCATGGCAAACGGACGAGTGGAATGGGCCGTACGGACAATGAAGGAAGCCATCAACCGCATGCAGTTTGGAAACTTGCAGCAAAAAATCAATACTTTCCTCCTTGCCCAGCACTCCACCCCCTCCCCAACGACCAACCGCAGCCCCGCCGAAATTTTAATGGGGCGCAAAATAAAGATTCCACTAAGCAGAGTCCACCCGGACGACCCCCACCCCACCCCCACCCCCCACCCAAAGGGTAAGGACCTTCTTAGAGGGGGAAGGGCTATATGTAAGGAATTACCCAGGCCCACCCAAATGGGTGCCTGGGACCATCAGCCGGCCAACCGGCCCCAAATCTTACAAGGTTAAATTAAATGATGGCTGAACTTGGAAAACATCGAGCAGCTACGGGGAAGGATAAATGTGGAAAGTGAGCCCAGAGGGGAGGGGGAGCCTACTGACCAAAGGGAAATGAGCACCCAGGGGGGAGTCACGCACTACGTACCTGGGGCCAGACTCGCACCACCACCAGCCGCCGAGGCCCAGCAGCCGCAGTTCCCGCAAACGGCGCCACTGCCGCCGTCAGAACCAGGAACTGAAGAGGTCCCCAATACGTCCTTCCATGGCAGCGGCGATGGCTCAAATGAACAGAGCCTGCGCCGTTCAACTTGCACCTGGCACCGCCCAGCTTACCTAAAGGACTACGCCTGCACGATACAGGAATCTCGAACACTTTATCCAAGAGGGGAGGGGTGTAATGTACCGCACAGACACGGCCGAAGTTCCCACTCCGGTCCGTCAGCAAGAACTTTGGACCTGACAGCTGATTGGCTGTCAAACGGGGGTTTCCCATTGGCTGAGCCGCCCAGCCAATGGGAGGTGCGGAAAGTGACACCGCAGCAAATTATAAAAAGCCGCGGCTTGCCTTTCGCCTGCACTTACGACCAGAGCAAAAGCTCATCGTGAGTTTTGCTCGCGGTTTGGAAATAAATGGGACCCCTCGCGGTCATCCAAACTGACCTCACGTCTGAGTATTCCTTGACGGATTTTGACCGGGTTTTTGGCTAAAACAGTAACCTTTTGTGGCACAGTGCCTTTTCACGGGTGTCCCAGGCAGAGAGCAGGTAGGGTGTCCCTGATTTCGGAGCAGCAGCAACCACTGACAATGGACGCCCTTCTGCAGAGTGGAGTGAATGTCTGATGCAGAGAGAAAAAAACTCCTGGGGGAGATTTGCCTTCCCCACAGTCTGGGAGCAGCCTGAGGAGGACAACATCTGCCCCACTTGCCCTCAAGAAAGAGTGGGGGAGCCTGTCTTGAGGTGGAAAGTCCCAGCCTGACTAATAAAAGGAACAACATCAAATGGCTGTGACTAACATCAGTTCCCTCATTAACTTATCATCAAGGCATTATTTTCCAAGCAACTGCTCTTTTCTCGTTTTCCTGGGCTTGTATTTCCTCTCCTGCCCCCCCCCCCCCCACTTTCCCCAATCAGTTCGCTCTGTTCCTCTGGAGTTTGCCTCTTTCTTTAAAAGAAAGGAAGAAAAATCTGCTTTTAAAACTTTCCCCATGTGCCCAACTGAGAAGTCTTGACCTTTCAGGTGCCAAAGCTGCCATTCCATGCCTCCCCCTCTCCCCCCCCCCTCACACATACGTTGGGAGTTCCTGACTGGCAGGGAGGTTTCCCAGTTACTGGGGGGGCTCTAAACGAAGGCAGGAGAGCAAATCATTTAGTTAATGACTGACAACTGGAAAGTACCAGCCAAGCAGGAGCAGGGATCTGGCTGAGCTTCTGCTTTTTGCTGTTTTTGAGCATGTGACAAACTTGGAGACAAACAAAAAGCTTCTGAGGGAGTGACCATTCCATGGTGGATTAAAAGAAAGAACAGGTAGAGTTTAGGGGACAAGTCCATCAATTCTGTAGATTGCTTATCTGAATAAATCATTTGGAACAAATGTGTACCCCTACAAATACATGTGACAGGGCCATCTCTGAAAGATTTGAATTTTGGGGAAACAAAAAGAAGACCAGACTTTTATTTCCTCAGCAGGTGATTTGTAGACTTAGATTCCCATATGGAGTCCATATGTGCAGGGAGAAAATTCTGCCATGGCTTCTTAGGTGTCTTGAAAGAGCATTTTTCTCTCACGTGGCTTTGACATCTGAGGAGCTTCAGAACAAGATCACTGATTCACATTGCAATATTATGAAAACTGGTCAACCACTTTTTAAACAAATTGCATGGCTGTATAAATGTCATCTTGAATTCAGCTTTGTTTATCTTTGTTTATTTGCATTATTCATTAGATTTACATCCTATCTTTGTGCCCAACCTGGACATTCCAATAAACATTGAGCTAAAAATGGAATGGAAATTATAAATTGGATGGATGGATAAATGGATCATGGTGAGAACCGAATTTGTAATCAATGGAAAGGATCTCCCTATCTCCCCGTCTAACTGAAGGGATGAGGTGGAAGTAAAATGTTCTGCTTCTTCCTTGGCCTTCAGGAGGTGGGATGGACATCTTCAGGGGAGACAGAAGAGCAAAACAAATATCTGAAGAGATAAAGCCAGGGCACCAGGGCAACATGTCACACACATAAGTCCACCCCCTCCTAAGTTCAAGAATGTGTAGGAGAAAAGCTCAAATTCTTCAGAATGTTTCTGAGGTCAATTGACTGAAAACAAGTTTCATACGGATCTATTTTGGAAGCCAAAATGCACTTCTTTTATTACTACATCAGGCTTTGCCTCTGTTTTGACTACAAATACATTTGGGGTGATAAATAAGCACGCCAGAAAATTAAAACACTATATTCAAAACTCTGGGAAATCAGCAAAGAGAAGGAGTTACAATCACAACTAAAAGGATCTTGGGTGGGCCTCTGAAAGACACAGCTGATATAGTCTTTTACTGCTGTGTATCTTTGTTATGTCTCTTTACAGAGTAAACTGTTTTTGACAAGGCTATCCTGCAAAGATTAACAGGGGTTAGCTTAAGAAGTCCTTGATTTTACCATTTAATCCAGTCCATTTTAGTCTGTTGAAGAAAATAATAGGCATCTTTCCTCTTTTCTAAACCATCTATTGTCAACTGGGATCTTGGCCCGACCTTTTGGGGTTTGGAAGCCAATGTCCTGCCTTATAAAGTCATTGAATAATTTTAGATGCTGTCTGAGTCCACAAGGACAGCAGTCCACTCTCCAGATATTCTGTGCTAAAATAAAGGTAAAGGTTCCCCTCGTTCCCAACTCTAGGGGTGGTGCTCATCTCCGTTTCTAAGCTGAAGAGCCGGTGCTATCTGATGACGATTCCATGGTCATGTGGCTGGCATGACTAAATGCCAAAGGCACACACACGGAGCACTGTTACCTTCCCACTAAAGTGATTCCTATTTTTCTACTTGCAGTTTTACATGCTTTCGAACTGATAGGTTGGCAGAAGCTGGGGCAAGTAATGGGAGCTCACTTTGTTACACAACACTAGGGATTTGAACCACCAAACTGCGGATCTTTCTGATCGACAAGTTCAGCATCTTAGCCCCTGAGTCACTGCTCATGAGCCATCCCTCATTCTGTGCTAGAGAAAGCTTAATTCAATAATGTACAGTATATAACATTGGATAAATTGTAGAATGCACAACTGCTATTAGACTTTCAGGCCTTTAGTTGTTAGTTTCCGTAATCTACTGAAATGTACCTTCCTTTGTAATCATCTACCAAAATGTGCAGAACCAGGAAGACCCTCCCACCAAAAACACAAAGTCCCATTGGCTGCTGCTAGGATTTACAAGGGCTCTTGTTTTTAATAACATCCATGGTTCACTTAAACCAACGAAAACTGGCACTTTCACAACTGCAAAATTATGCTTAGACTCACACAGTCTTCTGCAGTAAAATATTTGAGGCTGCTGCCTGTTAAAGCTCTTGGTCCCCCACTTGCCACACACACACACACACACACCTAGCCATGATAATACAAGATGTTGTCTAATTACCTGGAGGAAACCAGCTTGGTGTTCCACAACTATCACAAAAGTTTTGAAGAATATACCCTTAAGCTACATCCTGACTTTCATGCCAGGCTTGTCCAGGTGGTATATGCCTGTGGAAGAGATGCCATTTTCCAAGCAACACCCACACCATTCCAAATAAATTCACAAAAGGTAAAAGTAGTTGCTGGCGTTTAGAAAGATCCTAGCTGGTTGCAGGAGTAGAACAATCTTCAGCGCCAGCCTGACATGCAAAACACATCAGTTTCATCTGATAAGGCGCAGTTCTGTAGTTCACTATTATTTGAAGTGAATTGTCACAAGGATATTGCATCCAAGCTCCAAAATATTTTTACTAAACTAGCTTGTGATCAATATTAAACCATGTGCGCAGCAGTTACTTCAATTTAAGATGCATCTCCTAAGAGTATACATGGCCATCCCCTAAGTTTTCGGCTTCCATTTCAGAGAGAAGCATTAATTATAAATATCCCTCTGTGAGGAAGATGGACAAGGTCTGGCAGAACAAAACCAGAGCTAGGTAGTTCTCAGAACATAAAATATGCCTTATTTTCAAGACGCTGAGTATCTGCATGTAAATTGCATGTTGTAGGATACTTATCTTTTGGGAGGCATCTGTGATTACAGGGAAATAGTAGGACTGGTGAGTGAAAACAGCTACTGTCTAGACATACATTGTTTTAAATGTGGCACCAAGACTTTTGTACATACTAATATTCTCTGTGTATTTGTAGCAGCAGCTCCTATGTTCTTCCTAAAATACAAACACCTGTGCAAAGGAAACACATCTCTAGAATAATTATAGTAGTACATAAAAGTGCAAATCATTTTGGAAAAGGTGGATGGTTTAACTCAGATTAGAAAGAAATCTGAAATACTTTAAGAAAGATATCTCTCTTAACTTACAACGGCATCAAAATTGATAAGGAAGGCACCAAAGTTATTTCTTTAGTGCTTCTTGCCAGGTTTACCCTTGAAACTTTTAAAAGTTGTGATCCCTCAACCTGGAGGCTCTTTTCCTGGTGTTTTGATTTGGAAGACACTTTTTGGAAAACATTGTCCTTCTCCAGGCAGGGGTGGGGAAGAAGAGAAGAGAAAAGGAGGCACCTGGTTTTTGCTCTACCACAGACATGATATTTTTGCTTGTTCAAATATTTGCATGAGCTGCTTTGAGGGTCATGTTAGCAGAAAAATACAATATTATTCTAGGAAAAAACCCCTCTCATGGTAAATTTATTTAATTGTTTTAATACTATTTTAAATGGATTTTAAAGTTAATTTTAAATTAATCTTTTTTAAATTGACCAGCCACTATCTAATTATTTTAATTGGTTTTTATAGAGTGAATTGTATATGTGTATTTTATTGGCTGTAAACCGCCCCAGTCCCTAGGGAGAGGGGGCGGTATACAAATCATGAAAAATAAAATAAATTAAAATAAAATAAAATAACTGTGTTTTATTAGAATGTGACTCTAGAGCAGGAAAGCAGAAGTGTGCATAAATCTGCCTATTCCAGATTTGTTAACCAAATCACCTATAATCGTGACAGGAGACATGACTCGAACTCTACTTAAGTTTCACTGCTGGCTTCTTCACTGACTCGGCTTGTCACAAACCAATTGAGAAGCCTGCAAATGGCAATCTCTTAAGACACTGTGATAGTCATAAACACCCACTGGTTGTAAAGTGCTCAAATCATGTGACCACAGGGATGCTGCAGCAGTTGTAAGTGCAAGAGTTAGCCATCAAGTTACTTTTTCAGTAGTATCATCACTCACTGGGCAGTCCTTTAAGACTGCTGCTGGTTCAGGGTGAGTGAATGTAAAATTATTTTCCTTACTTGCTGGTGATTTCCTCTGGAGATTCTGGCTGATTTTTGTGGAAGACAGATTGCTAAGCAAGATGGACCCATGTTTTCACCCAGTTGGGCAAGTCATAAGCCATTAGCCAAAATTGTCCATTAGAAATGCCAGACTATGGATGCAGGTTTTCATGTTGTCTTTTTAAAATGCTCTTCTTCAGTGTAATTTTAGTTTCCTTCTTCTTTTTTTGCATTGCAACAGCAAAAGAAGGATTATATGGCGTTCTTGGGTTGTCTTGAATAGTGCACAGTCATTAAGGAAAGTAAGAGTGGAAATGTTTCCTTTTGTGACTCTGAGTAAATAATATAACTTCAAGAAGCTCTGATCCTAATCCCCTCTGTTTATTTGACATTTAGGAAACAATTGCTGAAATTTAAGCCAGACACACCCAGACAGTTTCCTTTATAACAGCAGCTGATTCCAAAGGTTTATTTTTTTCTATATTATATTTTTTCTCTGTATATGGATGCAAGGGTTTCAAGAGAAGGAGGAAGAGTTGGCAAGAAATAATGATTCTATCAAGAATTCATGAAATTCCCAGAATAATTCAAGGTACATCAGTTTTGCAAAATTATACATCCACTCACATTTCTATAGTCTTTGTTTTGCAGATCCTTTAGTATATTTATTTGACATAAAGTCCCATTGGATGATTCTGGCAACCCAATCTTCATGTGACTAGATTGATAATTTTTTCTGACTGCCATTCTTATGTTTCTTTTAAGATTCCTCTGGAGATCTTTTAAGATCCCTCCAAGGAGAGATATATACAGAAGGACACAAATGAAGTGGGCAAGAACATATATATTCTCATAAATATATATATGTTGCATTATAAAAGGCTGATGACTGTGCATGTAATAATCTTTTTTTAAGTGAAACAAGTTCTGATAGCTTCATGTGGACACCTCCATGGACCATTCATTCATTCATTCATTCAATTTCTATAGTCACCTAACTCAATGAACCCAGTAATTCTGAACATCTTACAATTCCAAACAATCTTGTATCAGTACTGAAAGAAGTAGTACCCAGAAGAAGATAAATGGTGTCCTTGTTTAATGACCACTGCTCATGACCATTTGGGCTTACAATAGTGCTAAACTAAGTGATAGTTATGGCAGGTGGCTGTCCCATGGGATCAAGTGGTTGCAATTTGAAATCTTCTCTGCCAGCTTCTGACAAAGTCAGAGAAACTGGCAGGAAGTTGCAAGTTGTGTTCAGGTAAGCTTCTTACTTAATGACCTTCATGACCCTTATGTATTGCTGGTAACCGGGACTTCTGGAACTGCCATCACTAAGTGACATGCTCCACATGTTTTTTATGGTATTTCCGTTATCATGATCAAAAGAAAGAACTACCTGTATAATCCTACAGATTTTTATTTGTTTGTTACTTTGAATTAAATTTATACTTGACTCTTTTGTGGGTGTGGTCAGTATACTTTTTAGAGGGTCAGAACAATAGACCCTCCAGATTAATATTAGGTATAATAAGCACAAGATTTGGTACTTTTCTTGCCCAAAGCTGATTTTTTCCCCATTTGCTTGGAACATTTTCACAGCAGGGGTCCTTCCCACTCTCCAATTTATGACATTCTGTATTGTACACCTGATCCTGTTCTGCACTGTAGCAATTAAAATGGGTGTGGGATGAAAATACATTACAAATTCATGAAATTAATATCAAATCAGTGGCGCGTGCTAGTATCTGAAATTAACACTATTATACTAATTGCTTATCTGAATTCAAATGAGACAAAATGAAAGCTTAGAGAGATTAATAGCATTTTAAATCCGATTGCCTAAAACCTGTAATTTTAAACACATCCAGAGACTATAATAGTAGCTTCCTTTTGCATTTTATGGACGGCCTATAGATGAGGGAAGTGAGGGAAAAAAATGTTTTTTGTTGGTTTTTGTTTTTGTTCTTTTCTTTTGCTTTTTAATTTGTTTATTCCAATACAAATACAATAAAAATGCTGTTTTGAAGGATTGAGGAGCATCATTCTAGCAGGTTTCTCTCCCCCCCTCCTCCTCTTTCTCTCTGTGTCATTTTCTTTGTAAATTTAAACCCTGCAGCTTTCAAGGAAGCTTCCATCTATCATAGAGTTCCCTTGATTCAGGGATGGGCATTTCAATGCAGATGCTAATAAAATCAGTCAGGCCTTGAGAAGGGTAGCTGCAGCTCTGGCAACAGCTGTCAGTGGACTCTATGATTAATCATAGAGTCCTCTTAAAGCGTCTTCT
The DNA here is from genome assembly GCA_017656035.1 of Myanophis thanlyinensis. Lineage (NCBI taxonomy): Eukaryota > Metazoa > Chordata > Lepidosauria > Squamata > Homalopsidae > Myanophis > Myanophis thanlyinensis. The sequence goes on along the minus strand of JAEANM010006714.1, from coordinate 2,890 downwards.
AAAACTGCCGCTCTGGCCCCACTAAGGGTAGCGAGTCTTATGTCTCTAGGCTCCATCAAGGCACAAGTGACCTGTTAGCAGTTATAGCTTAGAAAAATTATTGGCAGCTTGGATAGGAGGGGAAGAATGTTATTAGTAGTGGGGCAATCATGGTACTGTACTGATTGTTGGAGGTTGGGGAGATTAACTTACAATTTGCTCTTTATAGCTGTTCTCTCTAGGTGTGTTTTATACGTGCTGCTCATGAAGCACTATTCAGCATGAAATGCAAGACACCCCCCCCCCCAAAAAAAACAACAACAACAACCCCACAACCATTTCCATCTCTGGTTTGTTTGCTGCAGCTCTGGCAGATTGGATCCTATTGCTCCCACAATACAAATGGAAGAGTAAAATAGAAAGGCTCAGCTGAGATGTAGAGCTCGAAAGTGAATTCTGTCTCTTAATTATAGACACATCCTGTCTTTCCACTCAAAATGGCGCTCAGGCAGTCCATCTGCTTCTGCTGCTGCTAATGTAGCTTTTCTCAGCATCCCTGCTTGATGAATGAGAGGAGGAAGAGAAGCGTTGTCATGGACACAGATTTGGGAAGGGGAAGCAGAACTGGGAGGGCTGCCCTTTGAGCCTCTCAGTTCCTAGTATTGTAAAGCAGAGACGTCAATCTTGCTTGGTTTAATTAAGACATATGTCTTGCCTGCAAAACATGTCTCTCTTCAGTCCTTGGGTTTCTTAAAGGGAAAAATAAACATCCTTCTTCTCTTTACTTCTGGCACACACACTTGTGCTATATGTTATTCCTCAGCTTGCTTCCCACAAATAACTCTGTGTAGTCTTCTAGCATGATTTACATTGTGCTGTTAGTGCATGATGGCAAACCTTTTGGACTTGGCCTGTCAAAAATTCAGAAAATGCCTTGGCTTTTGCTGGCATGACACACTTGCTCACACATAAAAGAGGTCTCTCCAGACCTTTTCTTTAGAAATTATGCGAAAGGGCCCTGCTCCCTGGCGCCTCGGAAAGTCAGGCCCAAACAATTTTCAGATTCCTCAGACTGTGATCTGGTATGTCATCAAAAATGGCCTAGCGTGCCACCAGGTTCACCATCATCGTGTTAGTGACTTACATTCCCCAAATGCTGTCAAGATTCCTGCGTTGTCTCTGCAGATTGTGCAGCATTGTTGAGGCTTCCCTGGAACTGACTCATGTCTTAGCAGAAGCATAGATTGGATGAGGCTTCTTTAATGTCATTGGTCTTGCCTGCTAGGCTTGAATATGTGCTCTCTATTTTGTGCAGCTAAAGTTCACAGTTCTGCAGTCAAGGCCAAGCTCTCTTGCACAGTGATATCTTGCCTATCGGCCATTTCTTTGCTCTGGGAAAGACCTACAGATGCAGGGGAATTTAGCAGAAGGACCTTAGGGAGCCATTGCTGTAGAAAATCTAAGAGGTCATATATGGATTCAGGGTGAATATTACAAGTAATTTCTAGCTGGTAAAATTGCGCTGGAATAGTTTGCACAGAACAGTGAGGGAATTCTCCTCATTGGAGGTTTTCAAATGAGCTGGATGGCCACCTTTTAGGGATGATTTAGCAGATTTATACATACTAAAATATGGTTGACTTTTATGTGCTTTTCCCAATTCTTATCTTTCTATTCCATATTGGTTCCACCTTCCTTCATTGAAGATGAACACAGTTTTAGCCCAAGAATGAATATTGGAGTCTTGTAAAGCTTTAAACTGATACCTGAATTTGTTTGAAACACCACCACCCCTCCAAACCTCTTCATTAAACAAAACTAACAATTTAATTGGAGCTGGGCCTGCACAAATATAAGTATGCCCTTCTAGCCATGGTTTCCTCTAGTATATGCAAGTAGTCTCTGAAAACATGAATAGGCAAAGTAATTGACACATAGACAAATAGCCAGTTTAGTTTAATGGTTAAGGCATCAGGCTAGTAAGCATGCCGAGAGCTCTTTTTTTTTGAACAAAATATCTGCTGAAAATATGGTGGTGTATCAGCCAGGACAGCTCTGCTGCTAATGATTAGTTAGGATGACAAACTAAAGGAAGTGGTGGGAAGCCAGTTTTTCATAGTGGTGAAGGTACTGGCCTAGAAACCAGGTGACTCTAAGTTCTAAAGCATGAAAGTCATCTGGGTGACCTTGGGCCAGTTCATACCCTCTCAGCGCAACTCACCTCACATGGGGAAAATGGGAGGGTGAAATACTGTGGTGAAATTCAGCCAGATTGCACCACATCGTTTGAACTGGTAGTAGAAATTTGAAATTGGCTCCGTCCACCTGCCCCTGCCCTTATCCTTCCTTATACGAACTTCATTTTTTTCTTACTTACCTGAATCAGCTGTTTGGAGCATCTATGGAGCCTTTCTGATGATCCCCGCTGCCTCTGGTGCCTCTAAAAGCACTTTAAAGAGCTGTGCTGAAGTGTGTTTGGCGCGCATGCGCGTGCACCGAACCAACAGCAAAACCGTTCGGATTCCACCTCTGGTGAAATAGTATTAGGAATAGGAATAGAATAGAATTGAAATCACCTTGAGTAATTTATTAAAAAATAATGAAGGTAGGATAAAAAAAACCCTACATTTTTTTAGTATTATAGCTTTCTCAGTCTGTTTTTTTATGTGTGTTTCCACTTCAAAATACATTGGGAGTGCATTAATTAATTAGCTTGCCTTTCCTAGGCAGTGCTGAACTATACACAATGTCCAGTTGTGAGGTGGGTGTTGATATAAATTAATAAAATAACAAAATACATAAATGCATTCAACAATGGATCTGTTCAATGGCAGTGTCAGCTCTGTCTCGGTCAAACTTCAAGAAATAAAAACCCTGAATCCATGATATTTGAATACAGGTATTATTTTAC
>JAEANM010006713.1:0-18359 GCA_017656035.1 Myanophis thanlyinensis | reverse complement strand
AATTTAATGTATTTAATTGTGGGTTTTTAAATTTTAAATTAATTTTAAATTGTCAGCTTATATAATTATTTTAATTGTTTTTTTAACTTGTTATTCTGTATGTTTTTAATTGCTGTGAACTGCCCCGAGTCCCTCGGGAGAGAGGGCAGTATATAAATTTAATAAAAGTCTAAAGTCTAAAGCCTGTGCAGCTCACGCAGGAAGGGTGTAATGTGGGAGCTCCTAGAGGCTCCCATAATTACCCACATGGCTGCATTCTGAACCAACTGCAGTCTCCGGATGCTTTTCAAGGGGAGCCCCATGTAGAGAGCATTGGCATAATCCAGACGGGAAGTTACCAGGGTGGAAGTGACCGTGCAAAGAGCGCCCCGATCCAGAAAGGGTCACAACTGGGCTATCCTAAGGACCTGATAGAAGGCCCCCCTGGATACGGCTGCGATATGGTCGTCCAATGACAGCCGTACATCCAGGAGGATGCCCAAATTGCGAGCCCCTTCCATGGGGGACAGAATTCCCCCCCCCCACACACACAGCCAGCAATAATTTAAGCTGGCTGTATCTGGGCGCAGAAAAGCACAGCCACTCGGTCTTTAATCATCTTAGTTGCTCTTCTTTGCATTTTTTCCAAAGTTCAACATCTTTTTTGAAATATGATGAGCAAAATTGAATGCAGTATTCCAGGTGTGGTCTTACTAAGGGTTTCTAAAGAGGTACTAATATTTCACATGATCTTGATTCTATGCCTGTTTATACAATCCAGGATTGTATTTTTGTACTTTTTTCGCTGCTGCCACACATTGTTGGCTTATATTCAAGTGATCATCCACTAGGACTCTAAGGTGCCTCTCATAGTTTTACCAGGTTGAGCCAGGTTTCACCTACTCTGTATTTGTGCCTTTGGTTTTTCCTGCCTACATGTAAAACCTTGCTTTTCTTCACATTAAATTTCATGAAATTTAACAGAACATTGTTCAAGTCTGTCAAGTTCTTTTTGGATCCTGAGTTGTCTTCTGGGGTGTTGACTATTCCTGCCACCTTAATGTCATCTGCAAATTTGATGAATTCACCTTTTATTTCCTCATCTAAGTCATTTATGAAAATATTGAAAAGTACCGGGCCCAAGATGGAACCTTGTAATATTTCACTACTTACTTCCCTCCATGTAAATGTAGTACCATTGAAGACTACTCATTGAGTATGGTTTGTCAGCCAGTTACAAATCCATCTGGTGGTGATACTCTTATTCCTATTCTTAATCCTGATTCCCATTCTTATTCCTACCTTATGGAATAGGAGACAAAAGGCAAGCAAAACTCTCGTCTTTCTATAAATAATCTCCAGAAAGTTTTCTTACAAGCAAAACAGAAAATTCCCTGTGAGGAAAGTTTTTTGAGGAGACAGAGGGAAAGAGGAGATAAAGAAAAAGAAAATTGACCCAACCACCAACATATAAGAATTTGCAATGACAAACAGTATGGAAACAAATTACAAAGCTGGTCTATTTGGAACAGCTCTTCTTTATAGTTTAATTAACTACCAGTATAAAATCAGTATTACACGGCCCCTGCTTCAAAACCCTTTGTCAAAGAAACATATCCTCTGAAAACATTTAAAAGATGGAATTAATGCTGATATCTACTGAACTGTAAAAAAAACCCCATTGTATGGAAAAAAAATCCCACCATTGACTAACTACTAGAATATTTTCTATGCTAGGGCTATTTTGGAGATTTTATAAATTCATTGATCCTAGTATCCAAGAGAAATAACACTGGATTTTTCAAACTAAGACATTATTGGATGCTCTTCAAATTTTACAAATGCTTTATAGATTTTTTAAAAATGAAAAATATACTGTGAGATCCAGCTGTGACCATGATCATAATACAAAGTATAGGTATGTCCTTCCTCAGGATGGAAAGTGGCTAATTATTTTTTAATATTTAATTTTAAAGCTTTGTAAAGGATACTAATTAACAAGAGATTTGTTTAAAATAAATCTTACAGTACTTTCCCCATCCCTGCATGGCTTGTCCCACAACATTCAAAACTAATGGGATTGGGCAAATATCCAGTTTATGAAGCAGGAACTGAAGTCAAATAGATGATTCCCCAAAAATACTAAAAAAATTTGTTCTGAATAATAATGGCAGCTTTTAAAATTATACAACTGAAGTTTTCTTCAAATAAGTTCAAAAGCAAAAGAAATAGGCCGTATGTAATAATTAATTTCTAATGTAAAATCAAAGTCACATATTTTTGAAACATTGCTAAAGCTCATGAAAGCAATTCTCATTGTATTTAAACTCTTCATGTAGATATTTTACTCCATCCTTTTATTTACCTTGACTAACATTGTTTTTCAATGGTGTCACATGATGGTATTGGTGTAGCCTTGAGCTCTTGTGTATCCATTGGTACCTGCCAATTTCCATTTCTGGTCTGGTGATCACTGCCAATTTTAGGTGGTAAAATGTCAGAGTTTCCAACAAAGTCATACTTTATTACTTCATTCAATTCAATGTTAATATCAAAAAGCAGGAAAGGGGAGCATTCTCAGAACAAAAATAACCACTCTCACATTTCAGTAAAAGGGGAAAAATTAACTAGCATTAGATTTTAGAGGCTACAGATAGTAGCAAAATATAGAGTGTCTATTAGATTCTTCAAAACATATAAATTCATTTTAAATACATTCCATCATTAATAATATTCATGCTAAGTGAAATTGTTTTAAAACTTTTTATTTTTCATCTGATGCATTCTTTTAATGCTTTCTTTACTGACTAAAAGCCTTTCTACAGCTGACAGAATAGAAAAACTAATTAAATTTATTTGTGCTAAAACACATGTACTATTTTTAGCTTTTTGCCAGCTGAAGAAAATCATTTCCAGATGTAGAAAGTATAATAAAGTGAATCAGTTCAATTGTTGTGGTATTACAAAGTTAATGCCTTGGGATGGTGGGTGGAGAAAAGTAGATAAAATGGAGTTGCAATATATGGTATTGATTTTTTTTTTCACTGACATACAATTGAACATGTTTTGTGATAATCTAGCTGAAGTTGTAATTTACCAATAAGACAGAAAAATAACCTTTTTCTCCTATTTCTTCTATTCCCTGAAATAGGTAAAATTGAATGATCTGGTATAGTAGATAGTCATAACTAAGTACAGCTTTCATAATGCAATTATTACCTACTCCAATTTATGGATTGTTTTAAGGAATTGAGGCAGCATCTTATTTCATTTTTAATCTTCTAACCTTCCTATATTTTTCCACCATTTTGGCCACTTTTCTTCCTATTCAGTAAAAAAAAAAACAGTAAGGGGTACAAGATAAGATATTTTGTCTGCTAGGAGCTGGCCATCTGTAAGAATTTTTCTTTATAATCTGTTGCAAACTAATAACTACTCAGGAATACTCTGAAGATGCATTTTTGTATCAAGGTCATGGAATGTTTAACTCAAGTATGAATTGCTAAAGAGACTGTTGTGTAGCAGAACATAGATGAAAGGGAATCAGGATCTCTAAATGCATTGTTTTCATAAAAATCTCTACTAGTTTATATAATGATTAAATAGAAACTATTCAAAATTAAGGGAACTGTCAAGGAATGTTGTTTGCTGAATATACTCCAACATTTTACTTGCACATTAGAAGAACACTGATTCCAAATCAATCTTCAGTTGAGTTTGGGTTAGAGGCAAGAAGTATTAATGTATTGTCGTGTTTCATTTAAACTACCAGCTAATATTCACACCACTCCATTAGCACTCCTACCATTAAAATAGTATATAAAATATTAATAGGTTAAATAGGGTTGAAATATTTTCACTTATGCCAATTTCATACCATTAACTTTGTTACTGCAAGAATTTGACTCCTTAGATACATTGGACAGAAATCCAAATAGATATTACCATCTCATAGAATATGGTATTTTCATTCAACTAATGTTATCTTTATATTTAAAAGCCAGAACCATTTAACATAGTCATTTCTTAGTATTTCCCAATGCACATTTCTGATGCATTCAGTTGTACATTAATTTCTACTGGCTCTACAAACAATCATCTGTCAGACCAAACTGGATTGAACATACATGTCCAGAAACAACAACTGTATTATGGTGGTGGAAAAACTAGAACTCAAAGCTACAACTCTGAATGGAAGATATAGAATATATCAGATGATTTCTATCAATGCCATGAAAAATTTAATCAGTATGATTTGTGTTAAGGTTTTATCTGCTGTTTGAAGTTTGTGTTACATTGTATATTAGCTGTTCTATTTACAGTATCTATATACAATATTACCAGATTTTTTTAAATAACAAAAACCTAAAAACCAATAAAAGCACTACCATAATACAGGAGGCATGAATGCTGATCATCTATTATCATGTCCTCCAGAATATTTATCTTTGATAGTTTCCAGAAGACAAATTTGAGGGCAGAAAATCTTATATCCAAGGAATGATTGACTCATAATATGAGGGTTGCATCCAAAAACATTGTCTCTTTCACTTTCTGTACATTGTGGATGTTTTATCTTTTAAGTACCATGATGCCAAGCCATGTAGTTTTATAAGTTAACACTGCCCCTACTCCATGTCCTGCTCATCAGAGAACAGGGATGTGTTATTGAGAGAAATGAGCAAAGAATACTTCAACTGTACACCAATAATATATACTTTCAACACAGTCATTCAAGATGTGACAGTGATTTCAGCTGCCAGATAAAGCAAACTGGCACCAGTGAAATAGGGAGATGCTAGAGCAGGAATGTCAAACTCATGCCAACATGTTGTCGTCATGTGATGTATCACAACTTTTCCCCCTTTGCTAAAATGGGGTGGGGTGGCCAGTGTGTGATGCATCTGGCCCATGGGCTGCAAGTTTGACACCCCTGTGGTAGAGGAAGGTGATCACTTTAATGACAATTGTTGAGACATCATTTCATATAGCACAAGATAATGCAATTGTAAACCACTCTACTCTATCAAGAAAAATAAAAGAATGGCTACTATAAGGCCAAATGATGGCCCATCAGGTAAGATTATAGTCAAATGCTGAAGATCATTCAAAATACCAATAGCGTTTAGGGCATAGTTAGCATAAATGCAGGGGAAAAAACATCCAAAGCTGCAAAGATAGAATACATGTGGAAGCATGCAGTATAACAACATAAATATAGGGAAGGTTAATATAATGAAAGATGAAATGAATTGATTATACACTGACAACATAGGAACCCAGAAATGGGACCATTTCAGTCAGAAAAATATACTGTTTACTACTAAGATCACTAAAAACAAATGATATTAATTTCATAGTTAGGAAAAATATGGCATACACAGTAGTTCGATACATTGCAGACAACAACTGGATAGTATCAATTAGATTTTGTGAACAATCCTTTAATATCACAACTCTCCAAGTTTATGCTTCAACCAGTGATACAGAAGATAAGGAGGCTGATAACTTTTATAGTGAAGTTCAATCTGACATTCCTAAGAAACAGACATGAAGCAGGAGAATAATTTATTGCTTATCTAATAAATTTCTTCATTTCAGACATAGTCTTTAGTCAACAAAATGATGCCTATATGCATGGATATCTCCAAACTGAGCATATAGAAATTAAATTGACCATATTATTTATACAAGTCCATGGAACAGCTCTGTTATGACACAAAAATGTGACTAGAGCTGATTGTGAAACTGATTGTGAAATGCTCATATGCTAATTTCTATATGATCTTGAGAAATGATCACACTTTTCAAGGCTAATATCAGGAATCATTCTGAAGTCCTGAACCTCACTGAAAGCTGTTAGAGGAAACAAAACAAATCAGTATTAAAGTGAAGGCTTTAAAACTGGCCTTTGCCTAGCTTCTTGCATATTTCCATCAAAGTAATCTTCTTTACTCTGTAGAGTAAACTAAAGTCAATCAGTTTCCATGATGTGATCTTGAACAAGGAGGATATCAGAAATCATTCTGAATGTTCATTAACAGAAATTATGGAAAGAATTTAAGAAAGTTGTTAAGGATGAATCCGAAAAGAGATTGCTAAGAATTAAAAAACAGAAGAATAAATTATGGAAATTTCCCCAAAGACAATTTCCCAAGAAGGAATTTCATAAAGAATTTCAGAGAGCTGTTAACATTAATGTTTTAATATTCTAATTTTAAATTTTTGATAAATTTTTAGATTTATTCATTTTATAGCCTAATATTTTTAATTAACAGCAAATTTAATGTTTTTAAATTGGTTTTTAGAATTGTTATACTGTGTTTTTATCTGCTGTGAACTGCCCCAAGTCCTTGTGGAGATGGGGCGGTATATAAATATGATATAAACTAAACTAAACTAAACTAAACAGAAACAATGTTAAACAATATCTATAAAGACACTGAAGGTAGAAATTGGCACATCAAAACAAGTAAGGTCTTCCCAAAGACCTTTGGATTCAGGAGGAGGTTCTCACCTTAAATTGATAAATTGACAGATAATAACTAATTTAAAGATCAAACAAAGTTGGAAGGAATATACAGTACTAAAATTTTGATCAGTAGGGAGGTCAACATCCAAGATAACTTATCATCATATCTATCATTGTCAAGTGAAAAGACTACAGGAATTGATGGAATATCTACAGAAACATTATAAATAAAAGAAGAATCACTAAACATTGTAACAAACTATGCCATAAAAACTGGAGAATGATATCATGTGGTCAACAGACCTGGAGAATCAATCTATACATATATCAATTCCAAAGAAAGATTTAACAGAATGTGCAAACTATTGTACAATATTCTTAATTTCAAACACTACTAAAATAATAGTTTATTATTTTCTTAATAATATTCTTAATTTCATACACTACCAATCCAGTGCAGCTTAGAATCCTACACGGAAAAAGAGCTGCCAGATGTTCAAATTGGTTTTAAGTAATATTGATTTATTGGGGGAAATGATATAATGTTTCTGATTTATTTATTTATTTAAATGGATTTTAGGACAAACTGAAAACAGATCATGTTTTAGGTCAGTTTTTTGTGGAAATATTGAAGATTCAAGAGTTGACAAACTTTTAAGCACCATTTGTGATTTGATTCACTAATATTTAGATTTTTTGTACGTATTTTGTAGAGTTTCTGAAACGGCCTTCAAAGGCAGACCTATCTAAAGTATATTGCAGAAATTCACATAGGTGATGATAAGAATCTGAATTAGTGACAAGGCTTTCCACTGTAGGGAGGGCTGCAGTGGAGGAGACTTGCCACAGTAATTCAAGTTCTTATTACCACCTATGTATGGTATGCTGGAGCTGGGTGACATCCCTCAACCCATGGCTTTTGTACAATAGCCATGAGTGAAGAAGCACTCTCGAGTTATAAACTATTCTTTCAGGGCATTACCACCTCTTCAAATGTTATCATCAAAACAGGTAGACAAAGTTGCACAAACAACTATTTGTCTTAGATTCAATTTGAGCATATTTTATCTTATCAAGGTATGAAAAAGGTTCCAAACCCAGTTCAAGACTTCCATAAAAATCTCTAGCTTGGGGTGGAACTGTATAGCTGAGAATTAGCCACATATTGATGATATGGATCCACTATCTTAACCTAGTTTCCCCAAGCCATTGACTGGTGCCATCTGCTTAGAGTGGGGTAAAACCACTGAAGCATAGTGTCAATGATCACAATTCTCACAAAGGGTCTAGAAAGATATCATTACCAATGATATTAACCCACCATCGAAGTTCATGTGCATGTTATCAAGCTTGTACTATTATTCATTGCAGCAGAAATATCTTTCCCAATGTCACTCTTGTAACAATATAAATTCTTCCCTAAATGGGCTCAGCCAGAATGAAAGCACGTAATTGAAATGCCAACAGAAACAACTTTCACAATTTTGTTTTTAAAAATAGAAATACTTTTAATATTACAAGAGCTTAATCCTAGGTTTTAATTGGATCAAGGGCAATAGTCCTGCCAGAACAAGAGCTGGAGTTTTTGGAGGTGGGGTGGGGAGAATGTCTCATTATTGCTAGAAAACGTGCAGCAGCAGAAGAAAGGCATCATAGAAAGAACTTCTATAGACTAGACTCTGCCTCTAGTCCTCTAATATATACTCAAAACAGGTCCGAATTCCTGGATTGTTCAAGTTAATTCTTTTGTATAATGGTCTAATTGTAAAAAAAAAAGTCAGCCTTACTCATGACTTGATGAGAAAACAGGCATGAGATGTGTCACCAAGACCTGGTTGGATGAGGAGGGGGTTGCAGAGGTCTTGAGTTTCTTATCCTGCATCACTCCCAAAGAGCAGGCAAAATTGTGGGCTAGGAGACCTTAATTGTTGTAAGAAACACTGCTCTGTAGATGGTTACATATAAGGCTATGCTTGCGAGATTGAACCAAAGGGACAAACAGATAGTGCTATTTGTACTGCTTTCCAGGCTGCATGGTTACATCTTTCCCTGAGATACTTGATTTTATTGCATGGCTTCACTCCTGTCTGTTGATATAGGAAATTTTAACCTCGTCTCTTTGGAATCAAGAGGCACCTTGGGAGTTAATGGCCCCATGACAAAAATAGGCTTGTCTCAGATCATCACTCGTCTAATCTACATTTCTGGCCTTTACCTTAGAGTAGTTGAGATATGATCTGGTTCTGGAGCACACTTTCTTAAGTCCCTGGTGGTAGACAGATAACTTTTTTGTGATAATGGGATTAATCAGAATCACCACCCCCTGATTAGAATGGGAGGAAGGGCCAATTAAAAGACCTCTCCATGATAGCCCTGAAGAATGTTCCTAGCAACCTGGAAGCATTTCTATGAGTGGCTTCTTACACCGCTTAATTCCTTTAATTCCTCCTTTACATCTAAAAATGTCCTCTGACTTGTCAGAAGCTGTCTCATGGTATGCACAAGACAAATGCAAATCAAAATAAGCAAGGAATTGGTAAAATAGAGCATTTAATTACTTTGAATGGATTTGTCCTGGACTGGACTGGAATGGATGGATTACATCCCACAGTGGTAAAGGAACAGTTGGATGGCATCTCAGAGCCATTGATTGAAATCTTTCAGAAATTCTGGAACACAAGGGAAATGCCAGAAAACTGTAGAAGAGCTAATGTTATTCCAGTATTTTAAAAAGTGACAAAATTGAAACTACAGACTAATCAGTTTCTTGTCATCAATACCTGATCTATGCTGTGTTATTATTGCCATAGTGTAACAAGAGTATTGAGAAAGAGAAGAGTGATGAGGATAGGAAGGATTTGGAGGTTAAATCAAATGAAGTTTAAGAAATTAAAGAAACTAGAAAGCTAAAGGGAAACATGCATCTTCCAATATATGCATGGGTGTCATAGGGCAGAGATTGTTGAGATATTTTCCATAATGCCCAAAGCTAAAACAAAAACCAGTAAATGGAAATTTAACAATGAGAGATCCAAAAGTGAAATAGGGAAGAATCTCCTAACTTTGAGAACTATCAGGCAACTGAACAGTTTGCCTTTGGAAGTGGAGGGTGATCTAATACCAGATGCTTTCAAGAAAAGATTTTGTCTGGGCTCCTGAATTGGGCAGATGATTGAACTAAATGTCAAGTTCTTTCCAGTGCTATGATTCTATGCTGATTCTATGAATCCATGGAATTCAGAGGCAACCAGACCACTGGGCAGGATTATTCCTAATCATTCTGTCTCAGCTTGTTGATTATATGCAGTTCCTTGATTTCCCAAGGAGTTTTGAGAAATGAAGTTTCTGGAATGCTACTGGTGAAAGCACTGGGGAAAATCATGCCTAAATCCACTATTGTGGATAAAACTCAGCTTGCCTATGGCAACTAAATCACTTTAAAATGCAACAAATTATAAATATTATATTTGCATGCCAACAAGCCATAATACAAAACAAAGAAAAAGGTAGACACTGAGTGAAGCTGAAGTGGCAACAGGGAGAAGACTTAGTCAGGAACCTGTGGCCCGTTTCTATTCATTGACTATGTCCTGAATATAGTATGGCTAGCATGCTGACCTAGGAGAACAGAACAGAACAATAAAAATGCAGTCATAAGTTTATGTAAAGTATTCCACTGTTACACTGTATTTTCAACAGTGCCTGCCTTTCTCTTTGTTTCACCTTTGTGTTTCTTTGCCCTGCAGTGTAAAAGGGCCAAATATATACAAAAATATACAATTCCTTTTTCTGCTTTTGCTCATGGTCACTCAGCAAAGTTTCAAAGCTTTGCTGGGATTCCAGTATTGCTTGTCCACATGCAAATAAAATCCTCAGCTACATGAAGTTAACTGGCTAAATTTGGGCCATACATTCTCACCCAGTCCAATCCCTGTCACAGGAAGGGAAAATAGGAAGAGGGAGTGCTATATGTTCTATCTTGAATTTCTAGCAGAAAGGGGAGTATTAATCAGTCCATTTAAAAGCTCTTGACCTTAAAAAAATCCTCAAGTGTTAGAGTAACACTATTCTGAACCTCCTAGAGAAGACAAAATGGTTGTGTCAAGGATGTTACCCCCATTCAGTCACTTCTCCTAGAAAGTAATAAAAATGTTACATAACTGTAAGTCTATTTTGGTATAATTTACTTTTTATAAAAGAATTCCTAGAATTAAATATTAATAATTTTTTAATATACATTATTATTTTTTCAATTTTATTCAACCAGAAGTAAGATTTTCATCTAACATGTCAGTAATTCTTCCTTGCCATGACCAAACTTCAAATATTAGCTTTCATCCCTCATATAGTGAAATAATTTATATATTTACTCAGAAGTAGGTATCATTGATATTAACAGAGCTTACACCCAAATAGCTCCACAAAGGAGTGGAAATTTTGCTCAATTCCTTTGTAAAATAAATATATGCCAAATGCAGCAGTACTTCTTGTTAAGTTTGGGATTGAATGGAAGAAACAGAGAGTGATCTTCAGTAAAAACTATTTATTCACAATAAGCAAAACCCAGCAACAGTCTGGCTGACAGCTCACCCTTTTATAGGGAGCTCACTCAGCTCAACCAATCAGAATTAACTGTTTTCCCGCCTTAGCAATGGATCTGAGTGAAGTCTTTATTCACCGGCTTTAGTTTCTGCTCTTCTCACTCACACATTAGAGTGCAGGGGTGGTGTTGGTCTGGATTCCTGGCATGGCTTGCATGTGGCGACCCATTTAGCTACGGCTTTGTCCATATTTGGCCCTGACATGTAGCTGCAGGCAAATGTCTTCATTCTAACTATACCTGGATGGCCTATGTGCCACTGAAACTGCAGCAACCAGTCCTTGAGGCCTTCAGGATATGATTGTCATGGATGATCCGGTGTCCACCTCCATGCTGCATGGGGATCCTTCGATTAGGACTGTGATGTGGATTTTCTTTGAGTGGGCTAGGCTGGCTTGTGCAATGGTCACCTCAGCCTGGTAGATGCCCTTGGATACTGCAAAACATTCCTCTCCATGATGTTGCTGTCTGTGCTGTACTTTCTTTGGGCCTGTCTGGATGGTAGGTTGATTGGTGCAACAGGCCCTGGTCAAGTGTCCTTTTTTGTCACATCACTGACAAATGGCATCTTTGAACCTGCATGCCACTCTTGGGTGATTGCTGCCAGTCCACAAGTCGTTTGTTTCTTTTCCATCGTGGGACTTTGCCTCTTTGGTGATCGGAGTCAGAAAACGTTCTCGTCATCATCACTGGATTCTTCACGCTCTAAGTCATCATAGTAGACTGTGATTGCTCTGTGCGATGATGGCGGGCTATTCGACTTTTGAATTGCTGCCATTGACTGCTTCAACGTTTCAGTGGTTTGGGCTTCGTTGAGTGCCATCTGTAGATTCAGGTTCAGTTTGGCAAGGAGGTGCTTCTGTAGTTTGATATCTTTCATGCCACAGATGATTTTGTCAAGTAGGATATTATCGAGGTCCTTAAATTCACAATATAAAGTGGCTTCATATTGATTTGACTCACCCTCACCCACAGCAGTGGAACACATGTTGTTGAGCAATTTTCGATGGTGTGGGCACATAATGCATTCTCAGTTTATCCTGCAGTGTGGCCCACAGTACAGTTTGCAAGGCTGCTGGGGCGAGGAGGACCCAGTCCACAGTATGTCAAGAACAACACCCTCTTTCAATTATCTGAAAGTCGTGTGAAATCGTTTGCTTCTAGGAAACACTCAAACCAAACTATATAGGAGTCCCAGGTCTCCGAGGCTGGCTTATAGGGTGTGAGTAGTACAAGTGCAGCCATCTCTAGTAGACTGATGCAAGCTGATGATTTAGTGGATGTGTTGATGGTCGATGAGAGTGATGTGGCAAAGAATGGTGGCTTGTCTCCATGTTCTACTCTGACTGGGATCATGATCAGCTCTTTTTGATATTATTGTTCTTCCGATCCCACCTTTGTCGCTAGTGTTAAGTTTGGAGTTGAATGGAAGAGACAGAGAGCAATCTTCAGCAAAAACTATTTGTTCACAACAAGTAAAACCCAGCAACAATCTGGCCGACAGCTTGCCCTTTTATAGGGAGCTGTCAGTCAGCTCAACCAATCAGAATGAACTGTTTCCCCGCCTTAGCAGCAGACTTGAATGAAATCTTTATTTACTGGCTTTAGTCTCTACTCTGAATATTTAAGATTTCTGATTTGTCTTTTAACTCACTAACCCTTTCTCTAGACATCTAGAATAAATGTTTGTGGCATTTTACAACTACTTCATTTACTAGATCAGTTTTTTCCCCCTACTTTAAATGAAAACATCTTGTCTGTGCTAATATACATCAGGGTATACTTTCTCTACTGCTGATAGAAAATGACATGCATTACTGATTTATTCAATCTCAATAAATCTTTTTCGCCCTTCTTCCATTTTTTATTTAATTTAATGCTTGCAAGATAAATGATGTCATTGAAAATAATTTATACATTTTTGGCTTTAAATGCAATCAATTCTTTCACAGCTCTGTAAAATATCTGTTTAACAATTACCTGAATAACTGGACTTATATGCCAAGTATAGATCACATGTTAGTTGCATTCAGTCAATTTTGATTAATGGTTCATATTAATTTCACTGCAATCTAAATGTCATTTGCATGCTGTATAGTGAAGACATTTTCTGTCTATAATGGAAATCCTTGGTTTTTCATCAAAATGAAATGCAGTAAAATAAATAGGACAATAGATTTGAATATATCTCTTATTTAAACAAATGCTAAAGATCCCATAGGAGCAGGTCATCCCTCAAACTAACTTCTTCAGTTCAGAACTTCTAGTTTAAAATTTCATTATATTCAATAATAGAAATAAGTGGAATAGATTTCCATCCAAAATATTTTAATCAGATCCTATGGACTTCTAAATGTTATCAGTATATAAATGGATGGATATAATGAGCCAAATTTTTAAAAATTTAAATTAAATATACTGATGCTTTTTTATTTAGTGCTGACAATTGCATTAATAATTTCATTATTGTAGTCAAATAAAAAAGTATAAACTGCATCATAGCTCAATTTTTAAAACATTATGCCTTTAAAAAGACATGTTTATTACCTTTTTAAAATTTAAAAATTAACCACAATGTTAATAATTAGAAAGATAATTATATTTATCCATAGCTTATAATACTTACAGGAAAAACATCTTATGAATTTGGGAAATAATTGTTTAAACATCGTTATATAGTAACATTCATAAAAGTCACTGAATGCAAATACTACAAATCAAATCTGGGGGAAGTTTCAGTAAACATAAATTAAATGAAAAATTGGCAGGACATCAAAGCCTGATTAAGCTCTCAAATGTAATTAATTTCAGCTATACCTTGGATCAGCTATTTATAATAGAAATGCTCAATTATAAATTATTTAAATTATATTATAAATTCTATTTTATATGAAAAACAAATTCTACAAGTGCATCTGGAGAATAAGCATCATAATGTCCATCCTTATTTTGCCTTAAAAGGTTTAAGTAGAAGCTGCCAATTAGGCTATATGGAAAAATAAGAGGCAGCTGAAAATATCCATGTAGTTTCGCATAGTATCTTAATATCAGTTCAGAATCTCACTCCATAATAATGCAGGTTGTCTTTATAAACTTCCATCAAACTCATTAGTGATCTTCTTTAAAAGAGAAACATTCTCTATATTCATCACAAAATATAAAGTAGACCATGATTAATTTAAAAAATGTCACTTAGCCCAATAGAAATATAGGTTGTGTTTCTTGTGCAGATTCTCTCTCTAAAGTTACAGGTCAGTCAGTCTATTTTGGTATGGTAGAAATGCTCAATGGAAGTTTGTGATGTGATATAAAGGATGACTCTTAAAAAGAAAAAGAAAAAGAAAGCACAAAAAAAACTTATTAAGTGGAAAAAGGCTTCTTATTGCATGCTAAAAGACTCTTTTGATTTGCAATGAATTAAATAGTAGTGAATTAAATAATAGATTTGTGAAAATTCACTTATGGTATTTAAAGGGAATTAAATTCTGAGAATAACTTACTTCATGACTTAGACACAACTGACTCAATTGCCTTATGCAAAAGTATTAACTGTAATAGACAAGTTAAAAGACAAGTATTTATAAACTCAGTTTTAAAAAATGAACTGTGGAGACTGTAAGAGCTATTTAGGTTTTTAAATATTTTTAAAACAATGTTGTATTTTAAATAAACATTCAGTGTTGCAGATTACTGGTGTGGAAAATGCATATTTCTCCCAGATTTTAAGCTTTTGGCATTTTAAATTTTAGATAATCTCTCTAGATGATGATGACGATAATGATGCTCTAGAAATTTTCCAAATTTATTGAACTTAGTAGCTAGAAATTAACTATTGTAGAAAGAGGAAATTAATTTGCTGAATGGATCTCCGCATAGTTACACTATTTAATTAATATATTTTAGTTGCTTCAAACCTGTATCAGTTAGATACCAAATTAGTGGTTTAGATTACAAATAAAAAATGGAAATGCTATTAATAATAAATAATACACAAATGGGCTAAAAGCCAAGACAACCTATTACCATTACATGCAATCCTCTATCTATATTCATTCTCTTTCAAATCAATAGCTTCAGTGATACTTATATTTGAATAGTATTTTCAGCAGTATTGTGCATAACCTTAGCTTAAGAAATGTTTAATTAAACAACGCATTAAAACATTTGCCAATTCTGATGTGTGTGAGTCTTTCAGAATAATACATCACCAGCAACATTCAAATTCATTCCCACTTGCCACCCTGCCATTCTGAATTCTACAAATCTATTTTGGTACATAGCTTTTCAAACATGGTGCTGTTTTCTATTTGCAGCAAATGTGTGCACCAGTCTCTCCTTGTGTGTTACAAAAATACAAGGTATATCTGTCTAATGAATGACAGACTCCATAGAGCCTCAAACCAAATCCATGCTGGCACAAAGCTTCACACTAATTTAAGCCATACAGATTCAAAACATACACATAAGGCACATCCATACACCTTGCTATTTTTCTGTAAACTGAATTTTTGTGGAGATGGGAATAGTTGAAAACAACTTCACAGAGCTAAAGCAATAGGTAGCAGTTCCATTAATCAGCTGTCAAGCCCTACAGAACATAGAAACTGAAAGATACAACAAATGATCATGTAAGCAAAGCTCTAAAGACAGCTTCAAACACAGCCCCGATCTTTTCAGAACTGGAGGCGCCTTAAAAAGATTTAAACAGTCTATTGTGTTCAGTCCTCTGGGTACCTTTTTTCTCTTGCCTTTGTTCTCTATTTTCCTCCGCAGCAGTTTCCATGGCTAGCTTTATACCATCCACCAAAAATGCTTTCGCTCCTGCCCCCCAGCAAAGAGACAGTCTTCCTTTCTTCTTTTTTCCTTTCTTCTGTCACTTCTTTGCTATTGCAATAATTGTGTGGCTGTTTCTCACTACAGTGAGATTGCTCTCTTTTCCAAGATGCACAAAGTCTGGTCTTTAGTCTTGATCTGTCTACTGGTCCATAAAGATCTCTGCTGGAAGCACTCAGCTATACGTCAGAGATCCCAGTTGTGCTTGATTGTCTCCCTTCCCTTCGCACATTTGTAAAGGAAACATGAAGAATCAGTTAGCCTCCTTTTCTTTCACATGCTCCCCATTCTCCGTGTCTCCCTATGCCTGTTAAATCAATTCTTTAGTGAAGAATAGATTTGTGACAACCAAAAAGGGCTGCATCTGAGGGAATGAATGGAACCCCTCCTGCTGCATGACTCAGCAATCACCCAAGCCCATTTTTCTGCACCATCTTGAGGGAGGCTCCATAGCATCAAACAAGACACTTTGTCCCTCAGGACCACAAGATAATGTTTGTATTTTGATTTATTCCATATGCCCAGCGGTTTTATCTGGAATGTGCCCATTTATAAGTTAAGTTTTAATTTCATGGATGTAGGATTTTTAATTCAATTTTTGGAAGTGATAATCCCTTCCCCAATAGATAAGTCATGTTTGTGCAATTAAACATTGTTTCATAAGTACAGACAGTTCATACATATGCAGGTGAGACTAAATGAAATATGTAACATCTCAATCTCTGGTTACCAACGGGTCATTTCATTTTTAAGCCCTTAGAAGATGACATGATGGTTTTAAAAATAATCAAGATGCTGTGCTCATCATCTTAGATTTTAAAGTAAATAATAATTTTGAAAAGTCACTCAGCTTTCTGAGATACAGTGCTCCAGGATCTTATATGTCCAGCTACATGCAGATTTTAGTAGACGTTAATACATATAATAGAAATTATCTAAATGTTCTTTTAAGAGTAAAACTTTTTGTTTACTTATGTATTTTATACATTCCAGAAACTGAAAACCATTACATATATTTTATCTTTGGTAAGAACAAGTTTTAGACACATATTGGGACTGCTGTTTGGCATTCTTTATCTCCACACTGATTATTTCCAGAGACTTAAGCTCCTAATAAGTGTATGCATTAGAGAGAACCTTTCTTGTTAGATTTTAGCATAAAACCTGTGCCATATGCTTTTTTCTCTAAATGTTCAACACTGTTCTCAGAAAATTATAAACTACACTCACTGTTAGCAAAGTAAAAATTATATGTTTTAAAGATAAATAGATATTTCACATAGTTTGCAATTATTATAATGTATGCAAAGCCATTCAAACCAATGGTTTCAATGATGTTTCAATCATTTTGGAAGTTTTGAGTTTGAAACAACTCTGTTTTGTGGCAGACACTTCCAAATTAATGAAGAAAGACCACTGAATCCACAGAATTTCCTAAGCACTTTAGTCTATGAAGAAATGTTCTCTTTAAAAATTCATTAGATAGAATATGCCAAAATATATTTTTCATTTCCAGAATCAATACATTCACAAGTTTACAAAATCATATTAACTAAACAATATAATTCATTAATATATTCTATTGTAGCCTTTTAATGACAATTACACTTCAATAAATTTTATTTCGATTTTCAAAATCAAAGTTTATTATAAAGACATATCTAGCACTTTAAAACCCCACATGATGCTAAAAAGTCCAGGCCTGAAAGTAAGTGGTCTCATCCCCAATGCAGAGAATGGCATAGATGAAACATAATCAAACCACAGTGATCTGAATACTAAACTGAAACTAAGCAACATCCTTTTCAACAAAAAATTGGAGCATGAAAAATAAGTCACAATCAAAAGCAAATACTCATCAAAGAAAAGGGTCAGAATATTTCTGCATCTTTAAAAACAGTTATTTAAAATAATGAATGTGCTTTGTGTGGCACTGTTAAAGGGCCATTTAATACATAAAAGATCTATCTTCACAAATGTTGCATTTGATACAAAAATAAGCATTTAGTTTCCATTGCTAGTGAGCACATATTCATGCACATCATATAAATGTGATATATGTATTTATAATTTCACAGTATTTATAATGACCTAATCTTGAAGAAATCTGGTTTTTTTTTAAGATGATGAAAGTATTTACTATCATATGATAAATCTGTACCATTTTTGGACAGGATTATTCGTTTCTTATTTTCACCAATACTTTGTGTCTTCAGAATTGTCTAACTTTTCCTTGCTATTATCATGAAATGGCTTATTCTTCTCCCTACCTGATTCCTACCTCCATGGTAAAACTATATGACAAGATAGATTATATACTACTCAGTTTTTTAAAAGCCCACATAATATCTCTGAGTGTTGATATTGGTATTTCTCTTATTAGAACAGATTTCACATTGTATCCTAGAGATAATTAGCTCTATAGCAACTGTGTCCAGATTGGAAATATCCTTCCTTCCTTCCTTCCTCCCAGCC
>JAEANM010006712.1:0-18362 GCA_017656035.1 Myanophis thanlyinensis | reverse complement strand
ATGAGAAAATATTTGCACTAGAAAACATCTACAATAAATTTTCTTTTGGGTCATTCCCTCATTAACAAGGGTTAACTTCAGGTTTTGCAGTCCTGTGTTTATATCCCAACCAAATTAAGTTTCCTGCAATACAAATCACAGGATTTTGGTTGGAAAAATGGTTTCCCTGTTTCTTTCTTCATTATTTACTAACCAAGGATTACTAAAAGCTTCAGGTTCAAAGTGGCCCTTTAAAGCCCATGAAAACCTGGGGAAGCTTATGCTCCCAGACCTGTGGATACCATCGATCTTTATAACCCTTGTCTACTATAAGAATTAGGAACAGTAACATTATCTGAATGCTATCAGGGGACTTCTATAAGTAGGTCCTCAGTGGGAAGGCTTGCTACGGAGGGTGGAGGGTAGGGGGCTGTAGTTGGCAGAATGGAAGAGTCCAGGGAGAAGAAGTCTTTTCTTTTCTTTTTCTCTCTCCCTCTCCTCCTCCTTCTCCCATCTCTTTGCAATATAAAACTAATGCCAAGTATCTGTTTATCCTTCCCACTCCGCCCTGCACCCATACTCCCTTTTAAAAGAGATGGCAAATTGCTGTTGTGGAGAAGAAAGAAATCATAAAAAAAAATCTGTTTAAAGTCCAAATAAAAATTAGGATCATTTATCAAATCCAATTAATGCTTCCGAAGTTGAAGGAGTGGTGGGGAAGGAAGGTTTTAAACTAAGAGTTATTTGAGTAAGGCTTTAGGAAACTCTAAGTGGGGGGGATCAAATAATTATTTTGAGTCCTGTTCCATTTGGGGGAAGGCGGTTCTTTAAAGGCTGAGATAAAGCAAGCTAACCATTCGGTAAGGAAAATTCTACCGGGGCTCTAGGTTCCATATTAAACCTTAGTGAGAAAAGCGGGATAGGAACTGGAGTGGGGGATGGGAATACAAGAAAGAGGACGTAAATGGACAGCGCTTGGTTTAAATCAACATCCTGAGTGCTGTTTCCTGGTATAAAGAAAATCTTAATTCTGACTCAACAGGAAAATGCCAGTTTTGCAGTGAATAGAAAGTCCCCAGCCCAACGAACAAACTCTTCCCCGATTTGCAGATTTTCCATTTGTTGGTTTCCTTTTCCTAAACCCTTCAATCTTCTCCACTAAAGAAGATTGTCATCTGGCAAGGGATGCAGGCAGTCGGGCATAGCTTAAGGAGAGAAAGGAAGGCATGCTCTTCCTACTGCTATCATTTGGTTTGCAGAATTCTGAATATTAAGATCCATGTTACAGAAACTAGCTTACAATAGCCGGGTTTAAAGTACTAAATATAAAGCAGGCATGGGGCCCCTCGAATATGTTGTAATTACAATTCTTCCTTCGGAAATATAACCCAGGAAAGGCCATTCAATGTGTGTGGACTGATCTCTTGATCCAGAAAGTTCTTTCCTATTTCCCCCCCACACACACAAACACCTCCTGCCCCCGTCGGAGCAACTGGCTGCTGAACCGCCAGGTCTGCCTCCCTCTGGACCTCAGTGGCCGGTCACCATCTGCTCCTGAATGGTGCTGATTTTCCCACCCTCAACCGTCACCATCCTCTTACGCTTTGCAAAATATCTTGTGTCCCACGAATCTTGCGAGGTGACTGCATTCTTGCAAGTGAATAAAAATAAAAGTCTGATTTCCGCTTAGGAAGGATTTGTAACTGGTCCTTCATAAAGAACTAAAGACACCTTCTAAAAAGGTTTAATAACTTTTTAAAAAGGGAATGTGGGTGCAAAGGTTCGTTCTGAAGGCAGGCAAGAATACATTTCAGATACATTTAATCTGAATTCAAATACTCTTGGGAGAAGTACACCCAATTTCCTTCTCACTAAATTTTCAGAGTTTTTAAATATTAAATTACAAAGGTGCTAAACTAATTTTAAAGCTACATTATGTAGTCTTAATTATTATGTGTGTCTTCAAAAACCAATACAATATTGGCAATTATGAATTGTATCAATGAAGAGAATATGTGTTTAAGTATTAGTATGATCTGAAAAATTGTGTAATTATTAACCATTTTAGAAGGGTTTGTGGAAGCTATATTTCAAAATATCTGGACAAATGTTGGTATGGTATCAAATGACAAGTGATGCCCTAAAGTAGAAGTTAATTTTCATCTAGTTCTTATAGATATATTGCAATGTATTTATTGGTCGTCTCGTAACATCAACTTTATAATGATGAAAGTCATATTTTACATCAGTTTCTGTCCTGGATCTGCAGTTTATTCAACCTAAGTACTTTACATATGTGTGGGTTTCAACTTTAAGTCTTCTTAGCAATTACCAGGAAGAGCAGTAAGAACTAACTAAAAGGATAACTAAAGTAGTCCATCCAAGGAAGATGGAGATGTTCTTGATCTGTCTCCTCTTCCCTTTGAGGCAACTTACCATTTTTTCATTTAATATGTGTAGAGTCTGACATGACCATGCCCCAATAAGGGTTTTTATATATACATTACCTTTGTCTCATGCACAGCCCATAGCTGAGGCAGCTTCAAGTAGCCTTTTGCAATTCTTGTTTTAAAAGGATGCTTTCCCTATTCTTTAACACAAGTTTTATAATCTAGCAAGTTTCACTGATTGTGTGGTTTATGATGCAGTTGGGCACTTCAGGCTGCTCCTGCTGCTGCATGCTCCTTCCATCTGGTTGCTGGACTGCATCTTCCATGGCACTTGGGATTCAGGAAAGACTGGGCATCTGGCTTCCATAGAAACCTCTGCATGCATAATGCCTGACAGACATTTTGCAAAGATACTATCAGTTGTTGTATGAGTTCTTGTATACCTAGGTTTAGGGTTGTTGTTGTTTTCAAAGAGCCCACCACTCTGTTTTTAAACATGGGGTTTTCGTTTTTAAAAAAGCGCTAGACTTGTGTTTAAAAATAGTATTAGTGATCTCTTGAGAGAGTGCTACTTCTTTGTGCTCAGAAGATAAATTTAAACTGGGAAATGGAATATAGGTTCTGCCAGCTATACGTTGCTACTTCTGTCACCAGTGAGTATATTAAAGGTATTCCTGCCACAAGGAATTTAACATTTTAACTGCATTAATAAGTTTGGAGAAGGGGACAACATCATTTTTCTTACCCCTATGTCATTTTTACACTGTCAGCTTCAGTTAGTCACTGCCAACACTACAATTCCCTTTCGATATTAGTCTTCGCTGATCACCTCCTTCTTTTTTCACTCCACACCCTCCACTGCACCTCTTCTCTTCTAGGTGGATTGTTTTTTTGAATACAGGTTTACTGCAGTTTCAGAAGACTGCTAAACTCATGTTCAGAAATTATCTAATTGTAAAGTCACAAGTATAGAAAAGTCAACTCAGAACACCAAGAGAGTTTCCTCCTTAGTGCCCCTCTTCAGTGTGTCTGATCCTTCAGCCATGTTATTTTTTGGACATAAGGTTAATGCTTTTTTCAGAAACACCCACATTTACTCACTTGTCCTTGCCTACTACACTTTATGGACAGCAAATGGTATCTGTTTTTCTATTAGCAAGGACAACCAGCCAGAGGGAAAATGCAAGCAGGGAGGAATAACCAGTCCTGCATTAAAACAATAAGGACAGTACTACCACTTGCCAGCCTTTGTGCAGAGATAGAACAAAGAACATCAATGAAGTAAATTGCTCTTATGATCTTATATTTCTATCAATCCTTATACTGACATACTTTTCTGCCAGCTCATGGACTAGACACAGGCCTGTCAAGCTGAAAACCCACCGGCCAGATGCATCCATACGCAGGCCATGTCCAACCCAGCTCTGCAAAGGCAAAAAATGTGGCAATACATCACTCTATATGTCACATGACACAATCAAGTTTGACACCCATGTCACCCATGACTAGAGGAAAGCATCTAAAATAGCCATTTAACTTGGCCCATTGTCCAAAATTCTCCACCAAGATCTATACACTTGCAAATAACAAAATATAAAAAATTTTTCATTTCTAATATGGAAAATAGTTAACAAATCTAATCATTTTGAGCATTGGTAAATCAAAGAACACAGGATCCATCCCAATAAAGAATAGTAAATTGTATTGGTTAGGCCTTAAAAGCATTACTAAGGCTTTTTATTATATTGTAAAACTCAATAACTGTAATAGGAAATTAAAAATAAATTTACTTTCTAAAATGTATAAACTAATCATATATAAAAAATAACTTCTAACTTATTTCAATACCACACTGTTCCTCTTGACTCCTGGTGACTGAATGGACAAACGTTTGTTGTGCCAACATGTTCTCAGAATCCATATCTCTTCCCTGAATATTCCAGGAAATTCTTTGATTCTGTCCACTCACCTTGTTATCTCACATTCTTCTGTCTCCATCATGTAAAATTATTTTTTCTTATTTATGAAAAAGCTGAAATCTCTTTCAAACTTTAACTCCAGACTTCACAAATACATACAAAATGCATTAAAACAGATTGGTGTAATCCAAACCCAATACCACATTACAGGAATACTGAGAAAAGAGAAATATCTTTAAAAGACATGGAAAATATAAAAAGGAAGCTAGTTTCTTATTCCGTGGGTAAAATTGAACATATGCAATGCTCAAAATTTCTCGAAAAAGCGTACACGTTGATAAATCACAGGCAACTGTATTTAAAACTAAATCAACTAAATATCAGTTAAAGCTACTGGGTATTTAATACATTAATGGCTTTACATGTTGGAAAATATATCCACAGTAGAATAATTGTAGAATAGAAATCCCAATTCCAATAATTTTGGAATAAGAAAATTATGTTTTATAATCCATCATAGATTAATCTTCCAGAAAATAATAAGGCTCAAAATTTTCCTTCCTGTCATTGTAATTCATATGTGGTAACATGATATTTTTTGGATTTCATTTTCTATCTTCAGCACTTCTAACACTAATTTAAAGTATGTGGTGTATTTATTTAATAGTTCAGTGCATAGTAATCTTCATTTATGTTGGGCTTCAGCTTTTAAATTTCCCAAGCAAAATAGGCAAAAAGCCATATTGACTTGTGGAAAAGTACAAGGTATTTGTGACACACTTAGTATCTCTATCATTTGATACTGTCTTTCAGATTAGCTATTTTATTTTTGGCTAGTGTACTCGAGAAGATTTTGAAGGTTCCAAACATCAAAAAAATAATGGGATCCCATCAGCGTAATGCAATTAAAAGAGATAGCGTATTCCATCAAGTATCAGTCTTTTTTTCTTCCTAAAAATATTTAATTAGACATTAGCCTTTAATTATATTTACTGCTTCATTTTCACTTGTGTATTTAGAGAGGCGATAGTGACACTAATTATTCTTATCCCCTAAAGCGCAGCCTATAAAAACCTCTCTCTTAATACTCACTTTGACTTGATGAGGTTTCTTTCCCCTCCCCAATTTTATTGTGAAGAAAAGCAATCAGGGAGACTTTTTATTATTAGTGGTATAAAATTCTAGAACAATCTCCTTGGGAAAGCTCAGGGACTGAAGAATCTAGTCTGGGTTCAAGACAGTTAGAAAAATACCCTGCATTATCTTTTGTTAGAGTTTCTCTTACTCTCACAGCTGAGAATAAGAAGAAACTTCACAGTAAATCATTTTGTGTTATTCTTCCTCATTACACTTCAGCATTGATGAGCAGAAGTTCTGTTGGCAGAAGTTCTTTTTCTTCAAAATCTCTTTCATGGAAGCTGGCAACAAGTTAAAACCAACTCAACACATTTTTCTTAAGGACTAATTTGAATTAGATAGACAGAATGTAATTTTTTTAAAGAAATAATACACATTTGTCTGGGATGGATAGTATTTTTTCCTCAGTTACTAGGTATTGTAGGAAAAACAGCTAGACGATCAGATGAATTTGGCTAGCAACCCAACAGCAAAAAGTTAATATAGATAGTGTAGATTAGGCTCTAATTTTCCCCCAATTCTGTTTTCATTAAAAAAAGGAAAGGCTGGAGGGTATTGGATGAGCTACCCACTATCGATTTATTTTTGAGGAGAATCCATTTTCATTTTTCTTTCATGTCTACTACAATGGCTTGCTTTACATTAATAACTGGCCACATTAATAAAGACATTAAATGAGTATTAAACCTATTATTCTTTATTCATGTCCTAGTGCTCTTCAAACTGCATGGAGAATTTTTCAGAACTTATTTAATGGGTGGAAACATTTCCATGATCAGGGCTGTTCTCTAGCAACAATCATTGTACCACTCCTGAAAAAGTCCAATGTTAGAAAATCCTTCATGATACTTTTCTTTGAAATTTAATTGGAGCACAGGAATCTAGGAATGCTGCAGGCTGCTTTATGATAAGATATTCACACACAATCCTTAATCATCTTTTAATTAAACTAATTATAAATGTGACATTCCACCCATTTCTCTGATATTATTTTCTCTTTTGAAAAAAAAAAGTACTGTACATTGTGAAGCAAAATGGGTTTTATCTGAATGAATGAAAAGCAGCAGGAAAGCTTTCCAGTAGAATTTCTCTACAGACATCTCTTTGCTTATCTTCAGAAATTCACTTCCAAATGTCTTAACAAATTGTCATAAATTCACCTGAGCAGCACTCCTCAAGAAAAAAGGTAGGTCACTTTGTGTTAAGCACTTTGCATTTTTTTAAATTATATATTTGAGAACACCAGTAATCCAAGCAGTTATATAATAATCAATCAAACCCTTGAAAACTGAGTCATGAGTAAAAAAGTTAGCCCTTAAAGGATTGTTTGTTTCTTGTGGGAGACAGTGTTAAGTCTAAAATAAGGCTTATATGATTTCCAAAACTTGTTTTTTACCAAAAAGAAAAATACAAAGTACAGGAAATTGATAGTATAATTTGTGAGGCTGTTGTGGCCATAGAAAGAAAATTAATATGCTACTTGTAGCTTACCAATAACATTTGCCATTCATTTATTATTCAAATAAGCCAAGACAAAAGGAATAGTACCAAGATCTGGGCCACTTACTTTTGAGCTGGCATTCATAAATACTATTTCTAGGGTTATAATTATAACCAGATCTTCTTTCAAGCCATTTTGGATTAGATTTATTTCCTTTGTTAAATCTTGAAAATGTAATATTTAACTGATCAAATAGCACTCTGGCCCAAAAACACCTATAAGATCTAACCAGATGAATACAGCTTTGATGTCACTGCATCACATTAGTTTCTTTTCTTTACATATTTTCCCATTAATAATCTCCAGTCTTATGCTGAGGCAGTGACTGGATGCTTAATATGTATCTTCCGATTTCTACGAACATCAGATTGAAAATGTGCTTCCTCTGGCATTTGACATTTTGAAGAGTCTAAAAAATCGGGCTAAACAAATGGTGCAATCTTTCAGTCATTCAATAATTTAGATTTTATTGAATATGTTCCCTTCTTTCCTCTGACACTCTGGTCTTGCTAATTAGGACAAATAAGATGGGTTTGCTGTGAGCAAGGATAATAACTGGCAAGGCCCCCCATTTATTAAGTCACTTTCCGTGGGTGGAGAATTGATTGGTGCTTGTGAGTGGCATACTGGCTAGACCTGCAGTGACTTGAAGGGTCATTATGATCTGCAGAAGAGCCCTAGCTAGAGATTTGTATTGATAAGGTGTCACTTGTTTTGCACTGGTCTTGGGGAATTAACCCCGCTTGCTTTGTCTCTGTTTCCAGAGGTGAAAATCACCCCAATAACTTACTAATTCAAGTATGAAACAACATAAGGCACTGGCACATTCCCAAATAAAAGGCTAATGCCCCAAAGCAGTATACTTTAACAGACACTATCAGGACCATGCATTCTGGCCACATCCATACATTATACCATAACATCATACTGTTTTGTTAGTTTGAAGTTAGCATAAAGTTTTCTAACTAATCTATTTAATTCTTCCAACTTTAATTGATTTAGTACTTTTTTATCAGATTGTAAGATTCCCAGAATCACTGTATCAATGAGATGGACAGCACAGAAATTTAATTAATTAATTAATTAATTAATTAAGTTTGAATCTTGTTAATGTCAGTTGCAAACCTTAGTTTATGAGTTAATGTTCTATGTGAACCAGACTAAATATCTGATTTTAATCAACCATATCTTATTTGCAGTTATTGAACTAAATGCTAAGTAAGTTATTAATGCCTAAGACAGAACATTTGTTTCCTAAGGCCAATCTTATCATTAGGCAGAGTGACAAATGTCATTAGATGAAACTTCTACATCCAGTGTAAAAGTAGTGGCCTTCATGACTCTGGCTTTTCCTCTCTGTTAAAAGATACCTCTGAGAGTACTGTATGGTGACTAGGATATCAAACAGAAACAAATCTTGGTTTTCTTCATTGTGTTTTATTGAACAGACCATAACTATTGGTATCACACCCTATAGACTAAGCACAGAAAATGGCCTATAAGGAACAATGACGACTTAACCCAAATCAATTAAACCTTATTAATGCATAGCATGTTGTAAAACCAGATGAAATTTGCTGAACCTTCTAAATTATTGCTTCACCTTATCAAAGTGCCTTTATCTGATCACTGATGTTGATCTACAGTTCAGCCACTCTTGCACTTAGTTTCTGTACATAGTTTGGGGAAAGGGCACCATCCTGTTTTTTGGCTTAGACTTTGGCTAAAGATCTTGACCAAACATTCTCCAGGAAGCAAAATAATGGAGACATGTATGTATTGTCTATCATTATAATGGCTCTTATCTCTCAACAGTCTATTCTTTAGTAACAGAAGCTTTGCCTCTTTATAGTGAAGCCTTCCACAACATGAGATCTGCCAGATGTGTCCAGTCTACAAGTCCCAACATTTTGGTCTGCTAAAGGGCATTGTAAGAATTATTTGACTGACATCTAGCCTTTTATCTGGAAATCCAAGATGGCATACAAGGAAGGTTTTCCTAATTTGATCCATACAACAACAACAGCCCTATGAGAAAGGTTGGGCTAAAAGAGAAAGTATCACAATTATCAAAAGATTTCCTGGTTGAATAGAAATGGAACCAGGCTCTCTCTCTTCCAAGTTCAGTAATTTAACCACGGCTGTATGGTTTACCAAACACTTCTGGAGGGTCCTAGAGGGGGAAAGGCTGGTTTACTGCATCTGCAGATTAAATGATGGAGTAGAATGAGAGGAACAAAGGGATGGAGTGGTTTACATAAGGATGTAGCCAATCCAGCTATACAGTACACAGAGTGTATGACTGTTTAGTTCAACATTAAATAGAGATTGTTCCTAGTTTGTTCTACAATGTTATTCTCCAATAGCATTGTGTATTCTCACTGTTGAAATCGGCAGTGACTGTGTTATCATGAAAGCTACAAAATATTGTGCATATATGTTTATGACAAAAGAAGAACAGTATGGAGTTATTAAAAATAGGAAAACTGAAGATTAGGGGCAATCTGCATATTGAATCCTCTCAAAAGGAGAAATAAGAATGAAACAGAAACTGTGTGCTTCGTGGCTCTGGAACACTATATGTGAAGAATTTTATATAGTTTTGATCTAGTAACTTAGTGAACTTTTATCACATAACCTGAACCATTTGGCTTTACAGAAAAATATGCTTTGCTAAGTATTTTGAAATGTTTACACACTCCTGTATAAGTCACTGTGATAACAAAACTTTCAGTCAATATGATTAAACCAACCAAAATCCCCATCCATACTGCATTAACTAAGTCCTTATAAAATGAAAAGTAATCTTGCAGGATAGGAGTGACATGGGTAGGGAATGCTTAATTCTTTCGTTACTGATTATTTTCCGGTAAGAAAAGTATCTTCCCAAATCTGAATTCATCCCTTTGCAGCTGCTTTTCAACCCCATGATGATAAGAGTTGATTGCACCCTAACAATGTTACTTAATTTGAGGTTTAATCTGTTATGGACCAAACAGAAATGCTCATTGTTGGCATCCTGCCTATTGTATGTTTTGTTTTGTTTTGCTTTGTGCATAACTCTCAGTGTAATAGATGTATTTCTGTTCTAAGTACCACACATTTCTTCCCAGCAAATTCCCTGCTGGGGTCAAACATGTCTAAAGTATCATAGAAAGCTATTCATTACCCACAATTTTATTTAATATTACTGGCTTCTGGATAATGCCCACGTTTGGCATGAGAAATGCCAGATGCTATCCAGAAATTAGCCATTTGTTCCCATGTGCCTCTTTTTAGCAGGAGCAAGGGAGGTATAGCCCTCTGGATATTTCTGAATCACAGCTCCCATCAATCCCAGCAGCTTGTCCAAATGGGAGAATGAAGAAGCTGGAGTTACAATAACAATACAACTTCAGTTGTAGCTGAAGTTGAGAAGAGAATCTGTTACTTTCTTCATTAAAATTGACTACCATGATTTGAAGTACCGTAGCCTCTTCATTGGCTTTCAGGTAAAAGTACTGGAGTTAGTCAACTGTCAACCTTTTTCAATCTAACATCCTAAAAATACATAACCTCCATGCAGGATTTTGGCAAATAAATATGTGAGAAATAATCCCATGCATCTCAAAGATAATTGAGGAAGGTTCTATAATAAAAACTGGTGAAAGTTTGGTTGGAAGTGAAATGATGACTTCTAAGTTTGTTTTAGGAATATATATAGTTTCATAACTTCCAATTACCACTCTAAAATCATAATTGTAAATCTCTTGAACTATTAATATATTCCACATTTTTTTTTCTACTGGGGTGTGTATTTTAGATTTGATAGCATTTTTTTTTTTTGAGATTTATTTACGGAACCAATTGATCATAAATAATTAAAATGTTCTCTTCATTGTATGTTATTGTTAAATATCTTCAGACATAAGCTGCTTCTCTTTAAATATATACATATATGTGTACATACACGTAGACAAATATATACATATATGTACATAGACATACCAAATTATTTTAAGGCTATTAAGTGGTCTACTTGCTTCTATTTTGTATATCCTGGTTAGCCCATATTATTTCCCTTTCTACTTTCTTCTCTATCCCATTATCAACTCCTTTTTCCCTCTCTTAAGTATCTGTCTCTTAGTTCTCTCAGTTTTCTTCTTCCTTATAAGGAAGTGGCCAAGTAGGCCTTGAGTTGCATTTTAGCAGAACAAAAAAGCATACCATTCCATTACAGGCTAGTCTAGTCTGGTTTTCCTATATACTGTATGTCTGCAGAGATAATGTAAAGTGAATCCTGACTTATTTAAGTAGTTCCTTAGTTTGGAGTCTGCATCAGAATACAGAAAGTTCTTGCACAGTTACCATCCGGCCAGTACTGCTTACTTTAGCTGGCAACAATTTCCCAAGATCTTGGGCGAACTCTTGATATACTAATATGTTAGAGCCTGACCCTAAGACCTGGACCTTATTTCCAAATAAGTAAGCAAAGATAGCACATCTTATTTATTTGGCCTGCAATATAGATTTCCTCAGTTTGGTGCCTTCTAGAAACATTGTGGCAGTGACATGCAGAGCTCCCAGTCAACAAATGTCTTATGGCAACAATTGCCAAAGTGTTTTCTGAATTCTCAAACATGTTGTGCTAAGATACTGTGAACACTATTCCTTTAGAAAGGGTATCTGGAGTTCTGTTTAACATTGGTTAAATTAAATATGACCCGCTTCATAATTTCAATATTTACATTAATTCAGGACCTTGTGGGAATATAACACAGGTTTAGAGAAACATAGATTTAAGGGTCACCATGCAATCCCATTGCAGATTTAACAGACCAGAAGAAAATAATATTCCGGTATATAAAGTGATTTGAAAGGCAAAAATCAATGGTAGCTGACAGTTTTATATTTTAAATATAATCATTCCTGGCGGATATTGTCCCATATCTCAGCTGCAATGAGCTGGATGATCAGCTGGATGATACAAAAACCACTATCTTTTGCAGCTATCTAGTGATTGTCTTGTTTTTTCCCCCAGCCCAGATTAGGTTAACCCTAATGACAACTGATAAAGAAACAGCTGCAGAGGCTGATGTGAAAAGTTAAACATAAACATTCTTTATAAAAGTTTATAAGCAAAAGGAGATATAGGTAGTCCTTGAGTTATGATCATTTCATTAAGCGACTATTTGTAATTAAGGTGGCAGAAAAAAGTGACTTAAGACTGGTCCTCAGACTTATAACCATTGCAACATCCCCACAGTTGCATAATCCAAATTGCACATGGCAACCAGCATATATACAACAATGGTTGTTGTGTATCCCAGAGTCATGTGATCACTATTTATAATCTTCCCAGCTGGTGTTCCAATAACTAAAATCAATGGAGAACCATGTGATTAACTTAATGCTTCACTTAACTGTGGCAAAAAAGTTCCTAAAGTTGGATGAAGTCATATGTTGCCTCACTTAATAATCGCACCACATAATGACAAATTTTCAAGTCCCTACTGTGGTTATAAGTTGAAGACTACCTGTAGCTACCTATACTAAATCCTAAAAGAAACAAAAGAATGAAGTGCAAATAATGAAAATAGGTGAAAAGATTGAAAAGATAATAAAGCCTGATATATTTTATTAATAATTTATAAACTGTAATTTTAGCTGAAGCTCCTGACTTAGCTTTAAACTAAAAAGTCCTAATTAACACAGCATAAATCACAAACTAAATTGATCAACAATAATATATTAACTTGATATTAGAAATCTAATTTTTCATAAAATGGAAGCATTATGAAGTATTGCTTAATTATATCAATGACCAAACTTATGTCTAGTTTCTAAAATAAATGCATGAGAGACAAAGCATTCAGACAACCAGAAAGTCCCACTTCAATCTGTTAAGTGCACTTGTGTCTCTCTCAAAATTGAATGTAGCTCTCTTCCTCTTGATAGATACCAATAGTCATTTCTAAAAGTTGGCTCCAATCCCAAGACCTCCTGATCCTAATGTACTATTACTATTATGAATCTAGACCCTGATTCCTATGCAGTTATCTCTTTCCTTTGCCATTATGCAAATTGTGTTTTCTGAATCTAAACTCTACTCTCTCATCAGTAGAAGTTGCATTATTTCTGAATTGTGTAGATAACTCTGCTTAGGGAGGCTTCTTTGGCTAAAGAGCTGGGTTAAATGCTGTAAATAAAAAAAGGAAAATTATGATT
The DNA here is from genome assembly GCA_017656035.1 of Myanophis thanlyinensis. Taxonomy (NCBI): domain Eukaryota; kingdom Metazoa; phylum Chordata; class Lepidosauria; order Squamata; family Homalopsidae; genus Myanophis; species Myanophis thanlyinensis. Next base: position 5,229 of record JAEANM010006712.1, on the reverse strand, counting down.
ATTAGTTGTGACTAAGGGCTACTTAACCTGATGGCAACTCTTCAGAAAAAAATTCCTACCAAATCTCATTAACCATGACATTATGCTTATATAATGATACAATTTATTTCAATAGGATTTGCAGGCAGATACAGTACTTTCACGAAAACTACAGTATGAAAATTCTGTATTTCAGACTGTATATAAACAGCTTTTCACCACTCCATCTTTCTACTAATAGCAGTTTGGATTGGTTTTTCATAACACATATTTGGTCTTAAGGGAAAGTTAAACATGAGTTATACATGAACCTAATGCATTATAGCATTCCCTCCTTCACGTCCCCTACCAACCTCCTCTTTTTCTATTATATCTTTCACCTAACCCCTTCATCCTTGCCCCCAAACTATAATCAGCTTTGAGCATCTATAACTGCATTTGTAAACTGGCAGCTCCCATTTTCCTGTCAGGGCTATAGGAACATTGGAGGCAGGGAGCTGTCATTTTTGCTTATGCAGATCTCTAAGTGTGTTATAGGTGTGTCTTTGCAGTAAAGCTGTTGAGTTTGAACTTCAATTTGCTTATTTAGGATTGTTCCAACAATTTTCTCTCATCAAAATCTTCTTAGGCATTGTCTCCTAAGAAGCTGTGATATAGTTCTCTTCCTAATTGCCACAGACTGAACCAGACAGAGAGGGGTCATTACTGATTTCTTATCTATATTTGTCAGGAATCAGCCTGAGCCAAACTGATCAAAAGATCAACCTGAACACAATTGTCAATGCCAGGCTTAGGCCTGAACTACCAGCTGCTATTATTAGCTATATAAAAACTAATCATAATTATATGCATATAAAAGGCAAGTTTAGCTATATTCCTGTCACCAAAAGCAGTATATTTCCAAGTTACGTGAACTGCACAGCAAATGTTATTTGTACAATAATGAAAAATGCAATCCTATGGATACAGGTTCAGGATCATGTAATTTACTGGATTTAAGAGAATTTTAATTTATTTTGAAATAAATATGGATAGGAGGAGGCGGATTGGATAAAGTTCTTTTAAGAAGTACATGTGCATTCTGACTGTCTAAGGATATTGCCAGAATATGTAGGGGAATATATCTGGAGTTCAAAAACACAATCTGCTTTTCAAGGTAGAAGAGCAATGGCCTCACAGAGGAAGTTGCAGTTGAACATTCAATGCAAATCTGTAGACCTTTGTTTCCCTTTCTCAATCTTTACTCTGGTTCCCTCCACTCTTTATAAAATTTCTTGGTTTTTATTTCCTTTTTTTAAAAAATGTTTATTTTTTAAGCAATTAATCAAGAGTTACACTGCATGTGATTCTTGTCTCAAAATGGCAGAGAACATTGAATGCCATTGTTCAGTGGTAGGGAGATATAGATTTGTTTCTCTTTTGTTCAGGGGTACCAGCAGAGTTAGATTAGGAAGTTGCTGAATTTTTGACACATTGAGCCCAAAAGATTTCCTATCACTGTCCTAGATCAAGCAATCAGCTTTGGCACTATAAACCTTATAACTGAATACTGTATCTGCAGAGGGCTTTTTTAAAAGCAAGTATGTATGCACGCACACATGCACATACAGTTGGGCTTAACAGAAAAAATTCTGAGAGGCAGCCGACACCTAAAACCTGAAGGTGACTTCGGGCCAGGCAAGTTTAGGCCTCTTATTTAACTTCACAGAATTGGTGTTAAGAGAACATGGGGAGAATTAACTGAGTTCTTTGAATAAATTGCAACAAATACAAATGCAACTGTTAATTTCCCTTTTTGAAAAGAGAAATAAGATGGAAGCTGCAAAGATGATTAAGCATTATTGGTAGTCCTCAACTTATGATCACAACTGAATTTCAGTTGCTAAGCAAAGTGATTGTTAAGTAAATCCCATCCAATTTTATGACCTTTTTGCCACGGTTCGGTTCTCATGCAAATCACTGCAGTTGCTAAGTGAATCATACAGTTGTTAAGCAAATCCAGCTTCCCCCATTGACTTTGCTTCTGGAAGCCAGCTGAGAAGGTCACAAATGATGATCACATGACCCCAGGATGCTGCAACCATCCTAAGTACATGCCGGTTGCCAAGTGCCTGAATTTTCATTGTGTGACTATGGGAATGTTGCAGCAGTTGTAAGTATAAGGGTCGATTGTGACTCACTTTTCAATGCCATTGTATCTTTGAACCATCACTAAAATGAATGCTGCTACATTGAGGACTACCTGTATTTGTATATCCTTGTATATCCTCCCATAAACATTCCAGTTGTACTCATATAAGGTCTTTACATTTACACTTAGGAATAAGTAGGAAACAATACTTTATATACCCCCTGCTTGTCTGTATAAAACCAAGATATATCTTTTTTGAATTAGGTTCCATATTTAGCCTCTGAGTGACATGTCAGGAGCCAGGCTCCAAAGAGTGAAAAGGATGATGCCAAGACAAAAGGGAACATTAATTAACTGTTCATATGAACCATCCATGCATATTTCATAAATTACCCTTTATGCTACAGTAATACTTTCATAGCAACTTCGGGAATCCTTGACTGCACAACCTCTAAATATGAGGCCTTCTATATGATCTGTCTGCTATTCAGAGTCCCATAGGAAATGAGTCCAGGGGGAGAAGCGTCAAGACTATGGCCATAAGAGGAGTGAAGGAAAGAAGGAATATAATAACAAAATAGGACAATAGGCAGTTTATCAGGGGTATTTGAATTGAATGTTTTACGAACTCACAAAATGCATTTGGAAAATCAGTCTGAATTGATTTAGATGTTCCAATAGTATTGGGCCAAACAGTTGGATTAAATTGATTCTATCTGGATTGTCTCAACTGTTTAAAATGCAAGTAAGCCTCCATTGGAAATGCTTGAATTCTAATTTATTTGAATTCAAATAAATAACTTGATTGATATGATTTTGTGAAATTGGTTCAGGTATTCACACACCCATTCCTGATGCTTCTAGGGTGCTAAAGAATAATGGTATCTGAAAAGACCTTATAATCTCTTGTATTGCTGAGAACTAGTTTTGGGGCCAAAGCTTGCTGCAGGTATGCCAGATTTGTCCACACTAAGTGAGAATCTTGTTTGTTCTACTCAGCTTCTAAACAGAGGATTTTCCCAGAGCAGGCAAAAGTCAGGGAACTGTTTCCATGGAAAAGATCATCCCACGCAGGATCAAATACAAAGCTGTCATCTTTAAATCTACACTACTGCAAAATGAAATAAAGACACCAATCAGAGCAAGATGGTCTCTGTGTGTGTTTGTCTCTGTATGTGAAAAGGTTGGCTTTAATAAGCTGCTGTTTATCTGGGAAATGTAAAATAAACAAATCTTCCTTTCTCACTGATTACTTCTGCACAACTACAGAATGTATTTTTTTTATTTCTTCAGAATAGAAAAATGGATATGAATTTATCCTGCTGCTTACCAATATCCAGTGCAGGATAGTTTATTGTATTGCCCAGAGCAGAAAATTTACTGGAACATAAATTTTAAAACATAATATTATCAAAATACAAGAGGAGGGCTTCAGAGAATATACACACAAAGGTTTGTTTTTTCCTCCCATAAATGTGGATCCCTTTCAATTAGGCTTTCTGAGGGGGGTTATTTTAAAAAAAATGCAAGAAGGGAGACAAATACAACTATCTTCATGGAAAGGAAAATGCGTATTCGTTATTCTTAAAATGCAGTTAACAAAGAAACGCTTTGGATATCTAAGCTCATTGCATAATTGTCGAATCTCTTTGAGCTACACAGGCTGCTCGTCAACAGCCTACATTCCTATCTGCCCACGCTCCCCCCGCAGTAAGAGAACAATTTCTGCCATCTATAATGGCTGCCTGGGTCTGTAGCAATGCCCCCCCCCCCCTCCTGTGCGCGCAGGCTGAGATCCCCGCGCCATCTTGAGTTTCCATTTCTCGACACACACACACCCCCTTTCCGGCGCCGGTTCTTCGTCCTTCTGCTCCTCTGTCGGGTCTCGGGCATTACTTTGGCCCACCGTTGCGACTTGAATGCCTCCCAAAATTCTGCCACGCTAGGGAAAATACCCGTGACTTAAAGACGTAATATGATTTATTTGTGTGTACGCGCCCGCCTGTGTGCGAGAGTGTAAAAATATGTTTTGTCAGAGAGCTACTGTTTTCATTTCGTTTCTTCTCTAGGGCTTCCCTTTCATAATCCAGCAAATTTTCCCAAACGCGAGACATTTTAAATCACTCTTTTGGTTTTGATCTCAGAAATGCGGGGTTGCAAATAATAAAGTGAACGCTATTGGCGAAGAAGCATATTCGCAGCTGCTTGCTTTCAAGCCAATCCTCCCCACGCAGGAGTCTATCCAAAGTCTTTTGTTTCGGTTTGTTTTAACTTGAATTGATCTCAAGAGATCGACATTTTATACCGAAAGTGTTCAAAAAATTGGTTTCATAAAAACAATCTTTCTTCTTTTTTCCCCTCCCGCTTTTGATTAATTTAGTATTTTTATCATCCAGAATGTTTCCACTTTTGAAAAATTGGCTTTTATCCTGTAAGCCTGGAGAAACAAAATGCAGAAGTCTGGACACCATTTTCTTACTAGTATTTCCATTCTTCTTTCCATTCCATTTCCATTTTCTGCCTCTTTTTAGTGAACTGGAAATCCATAGGCACAAAGCAAAGTTAGGAAAAATAAAATATAAAGATTCCAAAAAACCTGGTGAAATTGCTGCTGTGTTGATAATAGTGGTGGTGAAAAATATGTTCATTTTAAGAATATTTTTACAAATATTGCCTTTTTCATTCTACCCTTCCTTTCCGATTTATGCTAGGCATGCTAGGCATATTAGGAGACATCAAATTGATCTGGCTCCAAGTATTTAAATTCTTCCCAAATCTGGAGTGTATATATATCTCTTTGTGTGTGTCTGTATGTGTGATCTGCAACTATTCAATCTGCTTTTCAAAAATATTTCCCTTTTAACTGTTATAAATAGTCTAAAATATCTCTGATGTATTGTAAACTTACAAAATAAACTGATAAAAATACAGTATTTTTTTATAAAAAAATATACCAGAAAATAAAATTAATTTATATTGCACTATAATTCTTAAAACACTGCTAAGAATAAAATCTCAGTGAACTGACAGGATAGAAAGCTAAACTAGATTCTTTCTTTCAAAGCCTATAAAACAAGAATGCTGCATCTTAGAGACTATAAAGCCATTTATTTAATCTA
>JAEANM010006711.1:6027-18363 GCA_017656035.1 Myanophis thanlyinensis | reverse complement strand
AATAAATAAATAAAACCCCAAAAGAAGACGCGACGGGAAGGTTCTTTGCGCCGCCGCGAACATTTGTCCGCCGCTTCCGCATTACTTTTTTTGGGGGGTGGGTGGGGGGGAAACTAATTTGCAATAAACTGCGGGGATCGGCTTTGCATTGCAAGCAGCCCCCTCGTCCCCAATGCTTTCCCCATTAATCATTCCCGCGATGATGATGATGATGATGATGATGGGTAGTAAGTAATAGCGCGATTGAACAGCTTGCTTCTGCCATGCGCCTGCCTACCTTTTCCCGATCGGGCTGCAGCCTCGCGGGCGATCCGCGTTCTTTTTCGGAACGGGAGGGGGTGACGGGGTGGGTGGGTGGGGAAAGAGAGGCCTCTTCGCCGAGGCCTCTCTACACCGCGCCGCTCTATGGCTTTAACTGTTTCGCCGGCTTTTTTTTTTTTTTTTTTTCCCCACCGCTCAAGCGCGCGGGTTTGCCTCGGGCCGCGCGCGCGTGCGCGCGAGAGAGGAAAGGCCTCGAGGCCGGCGGCGCGCGGTTTGCGCTGGTTATTTAAAAAAAAAACAAAAAGTTGCTGGAAGAGTTAAAAGAGGCGCGGGCGGGGGGAGGTGCGCGAGGGGCGGGAACTCCGCCCGTTTGGCAGCGTTGCGATCCGGTACTTGAGCGAGCGCGAGGCTGCATGAATCCAGCGAGCGAAACACGTTCTGGGCTGATCCTACGAATCGGGGGGTGGGGGGGCAGAATGACAGATACACATTTCCGTGGGTATAAAAGATATATTTTGTTCAAAATTTAAAGATTTCAAGGCCTCCCTGCTGCTGTATGGGGTTGTGAAGATTTCACACCATCAATATTGGAATGGAATAGAAATTGAGATTATAGCAAATAAAGACTACATAGAAAATAGAATAAGAGGTTAGAATGGAATAGCAATAACAGAACAGAAAATAGAGAAGAGAATAGAAATTAGAATAGAATTCTTTATTGGCCAAGTGGGATTGGAAACACAAGAAATTTTGTGTAATGAACTCAAACCAACTTTTTGGAATTGCAAAAACAAAAGTTACATACCATCTGCTTGGTTATAATATAACACTGTTTGGGATTTAGTGGATCATGAAGACAACCCCCCCCCCCCAAAAAAAAGATCCTTTTTGGACAGGAGGGTTAATTTTCCTCATAAGGTCCAGAAGGCAGGACCAAGTACAGGTAGTCCTCAACTTATGATCACAATTGAGCCCAAGATTTATGTTGTTAAGTGAGTTTTGCCCCATTTTAGGATTTTTCTTGCCACATTTGTTAAGTGAATCACTTGCCGTTCTTATGAGTCATGTTTTCCCATTGACTTTGCTTGTCAGGTCACCAAAGGGGATCACATGACTCTGGGACACTCTCATACTCATGTGACATCCAATTGTAAATCACGTAAGCATGGGGATGTTGCAAGAGTCACAAGTGTGGGAAAACAGTCATGTCATTTTTTTTCAGTGCCTTTGTAACTGAATGGTCACTAAATAAACTCTTGTAAGTTGAGGACTACCTGTACTTGTGATGCTCCCCCTGGTTTAGGAAAGAAAGCTTTCAATTTTTTTTCTGTCCCAGCTTCTGAAAACAGGTTGAGCGCCAGATCAGAAGCAGGCAAACTGTAGGGCCTGTTTTGAAATTTTGCATGATAGGTGTTCTCCCAAAATGGCTGCCAGGATGGGCCTGGCTAGATGCACTCCCAATGGTGTTATTCAAAGCTCGGCATGGCTGATGGGAACTGAAATCTAGCACTACCTTCAAGGGCACTTGAAGGAAGTGCATTGTGTAGACCAGTATTCTTCAACCGTGGCAATTTCATGTGTGGACTTCAGCTCCCACAGTCCCACATACAGCTAGTATGGAAATTGGCAGCTAATTCTGTACATCTTCAAGTTCTGTGATTAGGAAACACTAATGTAGATGGATTCCCAATTTCGATAACTAGTAGATGTCTGGATTCCAGGTACCTCAAATTTCCAGCAATTGTCTAGGTTAGCTGTGGAAATGGTACCCTTCTGGCCCAGGTAAATAAATCTAATATAAATTCAAGGTAAGCAATCAAGGGTCTTTGTGGGATAGAAATATGTTTTAAAAATAATAAATCAGGGGCCTAGCCCAGCATTCTATATGGAAACTCACCAGCATGAACCAAGGGAGTGTAAATCTTTCCTCTTGGGGTCCCCCAATAACTGGTGTTTAAAAGAGACTGCTACTGATTGAGAAAATAGCAAAGAACCATCAAGCAGCCACTGATAGCTAGACCCATCTCCCCTTCCTCCCCCCATTTGTGCAGCTGCCTATTATGCATCTAATGGCAGAAAATCCCAGTTAGCGATGTATTTTTAAACTCATCCTTTCTCAGAATAGTCAAAAGGTAGACAAAAGAAACCCAAAACGCAACATGCAGAGTGGGATCAATAAAAACACCCTGGAGGAGAGAGAAGAGCAAAAATGTAAGATGCGCAAGCCGGATCAATCTCTTTTTGTGTTTTTTTTAAAAAGGAGCCTTTATTATTTTAATCCACACAGTGCACTAAAAATACTCAACGAGGTCTCCACCTACTATAAAGGGGAGAACGAGGGTGATCATTCTTAGGTCTACTCATGGACGCGTGCCTATACAGCGTGCACCTTTTTATGTTTTTTAAGATCAGAGCTGGAAACGAAACTTTTGGGGCACTCGGAGCACTCGTACGGCTTCTCCCCCGTATGGGTGCGCTGGTGCGTGATCAGGTTGGCTTTGACACTGAAGCTCTTCCCACAGTAGGGGCAGCTGTACGGCTTCTCTCCAGTGTGTCTCCGCTGGTGCTGAACCAGGTGCGCCAGCTGGCTGAAGTTGTTGCCGCAGTATAAGCAGTTGTATGGCTTCTCGCCTGTGTGCACCCGCTTGTGGGTCAGCAGCCGAGAGTTCGTCACGAAACGCTTCCCACACTCCAAGCAGGGGTACGGCTTCTCCCCCGTGTGGGATTTCTTGTGGATGTTGAGGTTGCCTTTCTGGCTAAAACTCTTGCCACATTCAAAGCACTGGTGTGGTTTTCCTCCTGGATCAGTTTTGTCAAGACTCGGAAAAGGAGATTCCCAGGAGAGCCTCTTCCGATAGGCGGTGCCTTTGGCTGGCTTTTCTCCCTTCGGCAGCGCTCCCAAGTGAGCAGAGCTGGGCTGAGGTAAGCGTCTGATGATCTCAGGGCTTTTCCTCTTAGCCTTACACTTGAAGACCGTCTCTTGGTTTTCGGGTCCTTCTTCGTCCCGTCTTAGGGCGGCACTACGCTTGGGCAAGTCACTCTCACGCAGCCAGCCTTTCGATGGCTGCTCTCCAGCACCAGATTTCTCCTGTATCCCTGAGCTTGGCTTTTTAGACAACCGTTCCTCACAAGGGCTGCATTGCTGAATTTTCTCAGTCTGTACCTTCCGATTCTTAAAGAAACCCAGGTTTGGACAGAGGCCATTTTCAGCCACCGCCTTGGTTGTTGTCGTTGTCTTCTTCTTCTTCTTCTGACTGATGGGTGTCTCTTGACAGCTCCTCTCACTTTCACCCAAGCAGCGAGCCTGTTTTATACTTTTCCCTGGATAATGCACCTGCTGGCTCCTGTGAATCTCTTCTAGCTGAGGATTAGATATCAACTCTCCTGTGATTTTTTCTAAGCGGATACCCCATTCCATTGGCTCCGATATTCCCAGCAGAAGATTGTTTTGCTTCTGGTTGTCCTGTGCAGATTCCTTAGGTTCTGAAAGAAGCAAGCAAACGATCTGTGAAAAACCATGAAGGGGTCCTTCATTGTCTAGATTCCTCCATCATGCCAAAACTGAACTTGCTGGACAGGTCAAAGGGTCTTCTTCACCCTAAGCTAAGCTGTTAACAGATGCAGCAGGTCTACCCAAGCTTCTGATTATGAGGCAAATTTTTGTAATTTAACAATTATGTTAATTAAACTATCAGTTACTTTGCATTTTAATTTGATTTTCTCTCTTTTAAAATAATGTTCAGGTTTAATAGTTTTTATCATTCCTAAACTGATAAAATAAGCTGGAGAGTAGGTCCGGATAAGAAAAAGGTTGTTAGTACAAATTGAGGTCTTAATACAGTATATTTTGTGAACTGCAAACCACCCTTTTCCTTACAATTTACAGCCCTTCTGATGTCAGACCTCATTTTAATGAAAATGTGTGACATTATGGAATGCAAACAAGTAACATGTTTGACTACGTGTTACTGATTTCCTATGCAAAAGGGGAGGTTACTTTTAGAAACTCAGTTTGTTAGTGTGTATAATTCCTTAGAAGAAGAAAACAGTATCTGTGTCCCATTGTTTTCCTTTAAATTATTTCATCAGAACAGATCAGACTAGTCTTGTCCACATGTCCAAAGGCTGACTGGTGCTAAATATTGATCTTTGCTACTGAGCAAAAGAGATCAACAACTGCACAAAAATTGAACAAGCATTATTACTCATAATTTATAGTGGCAAATTCTGGATTTTAATTAAGGTTTATGCAGGTCTATGCTCCCTTTGTCTTTCTTGGGCCTGGTTTCTTGAAGAGGACATTGATGTACAGAGCTTTGGCCTTACCCAAGATGGCTTCTTCTTTCTCCTCATCTATGGAGATATAGCTTTCCACAGTGTCTGAGGGATCACATTCAGATTTAGGGGGATTCACCAATTCCTCCTCTAGAAGTCCAGGCACCTGAAGAACAAAAAAGACATCAAGTGTGCCTGATTAGCCAAGATATCCGCAGAAGGCTCTGATATGGTCAGCAGCCTTTAAAGAAATTAAACAAGTTTGGAAGAAGAGAATCGAGTATCCTTCTTCAGACTTTTATAATGGGAAAAAAGAAGATGAAAGATCATATAACTCAGTCTTCTCCTACTTTTCTCCAATTCCTGTAGTCCAGGGGTCTCCAAACCTGGCAGCTTTAAGACTTGTGGACTTCAACTCCCAGAATTCTCCTAGCTGGAGAATTCTGGGAGTTGAAGTCCACAAGTCTTAAAGCTACCATGTTTGGAGACCCTTGCTTTAATCCAATGGACCAAACGTCCATTGTCACAGCCAGGCCTCTCATTAGGACCAGAATTTCAGTTGTTAAGCAATGCGGTCATTAAATGAGTTGTGTCCATTTTTATGACCTTTTTTATTATATTTGCTATGTTCAGTGAATCTGGCTTCCCCTATAGACTTTATTTGTAGGAAGCCCCCTGGATAGGTCACAAATGGCTATCTCTGTGACCCCAGGAGGTCATAAATTCCTGCTAGTTGCCAAGAGCCTCATTTTTTATCGTGACCACAGGAACACTGCGATGGCTGTAAGTCACCCAGAATCACTTTGTTGAATTGGGCAGCTGTAGAAATTGAACAAGTGAATGAAGTCATTTCTTTTCACTACCAGCAAAACATACCTTTGAACAGTGTAGTTAAGGGACGATCTGTACTTCACTTTCCAAAATAATGTTCAGTAGCTACTATGCCACATCAAGCCTATTTCTACATGTGCCTTTTTTGCATCTGTTTTTGTATTGGAACGACCAATCCCATCTTGTTCCTGTTTTGACTGTTCATTGATTGTATGTCAGTCTGCATTTTTGTTTTCTTGTAAACTTGTTGCCAGCTACCATGGAAACAGTGCGGGGGAAAGGGGGTTTGAGCATTGGGTATCTGGGATGGGAAGCGTGCAGGAGGCAAATGAAATTTCTGAAAAGCAGTGAGAAGGCCTGGTCTAGGGAGGCCAGCTTGGGTTGTCCAGCAATTTTCAAGGCCAACCGTCCAGGCTTCAGAGTGTATGAAGGAGGAACGATGCATCTGGATCAGAGACTTTCCCAAAACATCTTTCTAACTGATGGTTGAACACTGGTTGCCTGGCGACTGGGAGGGAGGGGTGGGCAGCTCTGGAGTTTGCTTTAGCTTATTGCTTTGTGTGAATTTTCTTTAGATCTTGCCTGAACTTTGCTGTATTCAGTTAGTTCTTAGTAGGAGTACCTATTCTTTAATCTACGGAGTCAAAAGTGTTTTCTTTCCTAGGGATTGAATGGAGGCAGCCATAATATTGTAATTGAAGGACACCTAAATCTAAACAAACAGATAAATAATTTATGCTCCTTGAAGTGCCCTAAAAATGCTGGTAAATCCAGCCCTTAATACTCTTGTCATCATTTAAAGCGCTCCATGGCTTGGGACCCGGGTACTTACAGGACCGCCTGTTGCCACCATCAGCCTCCAACTGACCGGTCACAGGGTAGGCCTCCTTGGGGTTCCACTGTCGGGACGGTGCCGTCTGACAGCCCAGAGGGTACGAGCCTTCTCTGTGGCTGCGCCCTCCCTATGGAACGAACTGCCCCCGGAGATTCGAACCATTGCAGACCTCCAGGCCTTCTGGCGTGCACTAAAAACCCATCTTTTCTAGCTAGCTGGTCTGGTCTAATACCTAAGGGGTCTTAAATTTTAAATTGTTGAATTTTAATTTTTTAAATTTTTAAATTTTAAAATTTTTATCTTGGTATTCCAATTTTATTCAGCCAACTTATTTAATTCATTTTAATTAATATTTTAACTTTGTTAATCTGTTTTAGAAGGCTGTACACCGCCCCAAGTCCTTCGGGAGAGGGGCAATATAGAAATCTTGTCAATAAACAATTTCTATTGGCACACCCCAGATTTATATGCAGTTTGTAAAAAAAAACCATGAAAAGACATATTGCAGAGATGTACAGTCCTGGTCTACCTATGTCATCCTGCAAATGGTATGTATAAACTAGGGGTTCCCAACCCCCGGTTTGTGGACCGGCACCAGTCCGCAACATGCCAGAAACCGGACTGCACAAACAAGCAAAGACCCATCCGTGGAATGCAGCATGCGAAACCACAACCCCTCCGATCCGTGGAAAAGCCTCTCTCCACAGAACTGGTCCTGTGATGGCATAATATTAACATAAATTTAAGTGAATGCAACAGACTGCACAGGTGGAATAACTGCACAGACATGTGTTTGTCTCTTAAGCCCACTAAACGGAGGGTCATTACATGAACATTTTGTCATTGGATCATCCCAATGGCTTCTTTTCTTTAGATTAAACATACCCAGTTTCCTTATCCTCTCTTCGGTGTTTTACCTTGATCAGCCTCATTGGATGCCTTTCTCTGAACAAATTCCAGGTTTTTTGGATGAACTTTCAGGGATAGCCTTGGTAGCTGGGTTCACACAATTTACTTAAAGTTTGCTGCATTCATACAATTACTGTTATTTGAGCCTAAACTTCATCCAGTACACTGGGCTAATAAAAAATAAACCAGACCAGGCATGTTGTGTATCATGCCAACCCATAAAGGACCTGCTCAATGCAAAATAGATTGAAACTACTATATTAATTCACATGATTTGAAAACAATATTTCTACTGTTTGCAACCTCAAACTCTATTTGGCTTTTTCGTAACCAATGCAGACAATGAACATCCATATTTAGAAATTAAGGGCCACAATAATTGGCAGAATTTGAGCCACATTTGGATGCTAGATCTAAATGATGCACCCTAGTGAGAATACTTGGCTATATTTTGTAGACTTCCAAGAAGGCCACATTTTGAAGTCCCATCTCAAAACTGTGACATTGGAAGAGCCTGTTGTAGGCGGTCTTTGAACCACGGTCCTACCTTTTCTTTACAAGACTCAGTTTCTTGCAACCGAAGGAGGAACTTTTCTGCTAGGGCCAAGGCCTGAGAACATGTGGCCGGACCACTTTTACAGACCCAAATCTGCATCTCCAAAGGCAAAATGGTCACGAACTGCTCCAGGATCACCAGATCCACAATTTGTTCCTTGGTGTGCCTCTCTGGCAGAAGCCACTGGCGACAAAGTTCCTGGAGTTCATTCAAGACCACTCGAGGGCCCTCGATTTCCTGGTAGCAGACATGCCGGAAATGTTGGCGTTTCATCTCCAAGCTGTCAGGGTCAACCTCAGTCAAGGTCTTCTCTTTCAAAGGCTCTGATCTTGTCACGTTCTCAGGAGCTTTCTGTGGTTCCCTACTGATGCCCTGCATGATGGGCCTCCCCATTGCACGCCCTTCCTTGGACAACTGGTTGGGCTGTTTCATCATCCGATAGGAAGCCTTGAATGCCATCATGTCCTCCTCAGAGATGGACTCAAACAACCGTGATGGTCTCCAGACAGAGTAAAGAGAAGGCACCATCGCCAATCCTTTCTGCTGTTGGGTTTTCTGGCTCTCTGGCAGGCCTCTATCCAATCCCTGCTTGTTTTGCAGTAGAGCTGCCCCTGTCAGGATGTTTTTTGCAGTTTCCCCACGGAGAATACGAGAGTTTCTGTCCCCTTGGTTTGCGAAGGGCTTTGGTCCCCACAGGTGACACGATGCCATCTTAGTTGCTGGCTGGACAATCTGAACTGGAAAAAGAAAATTGCCTAATGATGAATTGCAGTTTGATGTCTACTGTACATTTCAACCCTATGCGGCATTTGATGTGGCTTTTAAAATAACTTAAAATACTTTAGGGAGCAGCTAATGTCGGGCAGATTGACCTCAAAGGCTTCCGGTTTTATCCTCAAACTATAAGCAAGATTAGGAATATGAGAAGCCGAATCTTCTCTATGGGATATTATGAGAATTGTGTTGTGGGAATGCAACTCACTGCTATCCCTTTGCACAAGCAAGAAAGAATGCCAGTTAAGAGAAAGGCAAAATTCCACAGGAATCCTGAGTTCTAAATATCTACTTTAATATAAATGTTTCAGATACTCTTTTCCTTCTCCTCTGGGCCAATTTTCATTGTTCTGCTAAATAGCAATATTTAATAGCAATATTTTTTTAATAGGAAAAAAAATCACTGTATAAAAAATGATTGGATTCTTTCAATGCTTTTTCTCACATGCTTAGTGCTGTTTGTACTTCAGCAGCTAAATACATATTAAGATAGCCCTCTACAGGTAGTCCTTGAGTTACGACCACAATTTTGCCCAAAATTTACACTGCTAAGTGAAACATTTGTTAACTGCCTTTTGACCCATTTTACGACTTTTCTTGCCAGTTGTTAAAGTGAATTTGTTAAGTTAGTAGCATGGTTAAGTGAATCTGGATTCCCCATTGACTTCGCTTGTCAGAAGGTCACAAACACTCCAACCGCCATAAATATGAACCAGTTGACAAGCATCTGAATTTTGATCATGTAACCATGGGGATGCTGCAATGGTGTTTTAGTGTGAAAAACAGTTATAAGTCTCTTTTTTCAGTGCCGCTGTAATTTGAACGGTCACTAAATGAACTGTTGTAAGTCGAGGCCTACCTGTATATCAGTTTTAATTCAGGTCCACGCACAGGAATGAAGTTGAGCTTTTTCAACCCCTTATGATTCTCCTATGCAAGCAGAACCTTCCAGGTCTAGTCACTAATGTCGTGTTTCTCAGTCTTGGCCATTTTCCGACTTGCAGACTTCAACTCCCAGAATTCCCCAGCCAGAATATTGGCCAGGGAATTCTGGGAGTTGAAATAAGCTAGGTTGAGAAACATTGCACTGGTGTCTCTAATTACAGAAATCAGAATGACTTATCAAACAATCTATTCCAACTTACCTGAAAATCTGTAAAAGATTCTAATCCTTTGTGATTCCGCCTGTTGTTTTAGCCAGAGCAACAATAATTTTATACCCCTCAATTTAGCATGCTGAAAAGATGCTTGCAAACAAAACCCATAGAACAGATTTTTTAGGAAGGAACAATTACAATTTTTTTCTGACACTGAAAGGAAAAAACAACAACCTTGTACTCAAAATGGGATGAGAAGCACCCTGGTCTTTAATTCTAAGATTACAGTTGCATAATATGCCCAACCAACTCTGTAAGAGGAAATAGCTGCCACTGTGAGCTGGCACTAAGCTGTCAGACAACCCAGTCAAACCAGGGCACTGCTCATAGAAGTACAGGAGACTGCATATCTTCTGGCTTTTTTTTATTGCAGTCCTAGATCCTACAGGGGTCCTGATTGAGGTACTGTAGGTATCATTGCAGACAAAACTGGGGGAAATTTACCAATCTTCTTTCTTTCATCCCATTTTCCTCGGAGCTTGTGTTACAGAAAAAAGGAAAAGAGACAAAGGTCCTACATTACAGCGGTGCTGATTTTGCAGGGCCATTCCAGGTCAATCTCTGCACTGGCAGCAGGAGGAAGAAATTAATCCGCTGTTAATGCTCTTGTCCCAATTTGTTTGGCCTAACTAGCAGGTTGACTGGCTGGTGTTTAGAGCAATCACCTAGAATCCCAGAGCTAAAACTAAATTCATCTTCCTACTACTGTAGTTCCGATTTAGTTCTGTGGTTGTGTGGCACAGGTTACCTGAGGGACAGCTGCAGGAACACAGTCTTACACCTAACAATGGATGGACCTTGAGGATTTAGTAAAAATGTAAATAGATCTTTGAATAGAACTCAGGGGGGGGGGAACCCTACAGTTTATCCCTCGTCACTGTATAATCAGTGTAGCCTGGGGTGGATAAAAAGTAGATTAGGATCTATTATTCCACTATTGGATGGGTTTGAATAGATCAGCAGGGGTCTCCAATTGCTACTTAAGGAGCAAAAACCAGCCCAGTTAATCCAAATTCTGAAGACACCTTTATTGTAGAGATGGAGAATCAGCAAAGGTCTTGTAGAGACTTATAAGTAAGAAATGAAGAATGAAGAGAATTGTTATAGTTAGTAAGGCTGTAAATTAGTGTAGAAGCCTGCTATTCTGTGAACATTTTGCTGTGCATTTATCTCCTGTAATATGTATATGCTAACTTGCAATTGTAAAACAAATACTTTAACTTGCCTTTTGGTTTCTGTGAACATATATCTTTAAGCCATATATATTTGTTTCCTTTTTGTAACCATATATGTGTCTGGATAACATCTGTGGATATATATCCTGGATTCCATAAAACTCAATTGTTTCCTGTGAGATTGACACCTTTCAAAGTTCTAAAAGTTGAATCCACATTTCACACCTTAAGCACTATCTGTATTGCTAAGACTAGTGATTCTTTTGGCTTATTATTTGCTTAGGCGTAACTTAGATTAAACCTTACAGTCTGAAGTTATTCAGGGCAATTCCAGCAAACCTGACCATTGGGAGGCATTCTGAATATTGTAGGATATTAGTATCTGGAAGGCTGCAGGTCGCCATTTCTGCTTTATTAGGCCAACTGAAACTTCCCAAAATACTTTGCAACTTTCCAAGATTCTTCATTGGGCAACATGTTTAAAAATCCAGAAAAAAAGGATGAGAGGAAAAAAAAAACAAGGTTTGTATTTAAAACATGCACGTGCCCCATTCCTGATTGTTTCATGAAAACAATTGCATAGGAAAGGTCATGTTTCCCTTTCAAAATGGATTTTGGGTCTGTCATTTCTACAACAGGGTAAGCATTGATTTAGAATCAGGAATCACATTTTTTAATTTTTATTTCAGTTTGGCTGCAGGCACTTCAGCTGTTTTGTTTTTTAGAAGTCTGGAGATGTTGACGAAAAATAAAGTAGTTGTGCCAGACCTTTTAAGAAAACTATGTTGAAAAGCAATCTAGGAAAGCTCCAAAAGTTGGGAAAAAATGAACTGGCTAGGTTGTGGATTAAAAACTAGGCTCCTGATACTTTTCATTCTTGAATTTAATTGCAGCTGTCTTTTATTTTGAACATTACACTGGACGCAGGTTTACAATTCATTTTATTCTGATGCAGTGTACCTTTTGAAATAAAGTGATGCCTCCCAAGTTAAAAGCTACGGCTGATTTAGAAATATTCTGTAATAGCAAGCTTTTGCATGGTTTTATAATAGCTTTCCTATGGATTTCAATGTTTTGTTCATCAGTTTCCACTCCTTAATAGCTAAGTCACCTGTTTACCAAACTCGGATTGCCCAGCAGATGGGAAACTTGGGGTGTTTATTATCTATCAATTCAACCTGAAAATCATTATTACGGACCTTAGCAAAAATTACCGTACTTCTCAAGGGCAGGATTGAACCTAAGTTTCTTGTCTTTTTTTTTTTCATCTGATCTGATCGGAAAAAAAAAACAAAGAGTGCGATTTTATTTCCTGGAAAAGGATCCTGGAATATTTCCTGGGAAAGGATCCCGTAAAAATTTAGCAGGAAAAAAAGTGCGATCTTATTTCTTGATCAAGGATCCCGGATCATAGTTTCTTACTTTCTTTTTCTCTGGAAGGGGGGGGGGGGGCTTTAAATATCACACCGCAAGTGACGGGGGAGGAAAAAAAAATCGACCCTGCTCCGAAAAAAAAAAATATGGGGGGGGGGCCCCGCGGCTCAAAGCTTAACCCCCCGACGG
>JAEANM010006710.1:0-18363 GCA_017656035.1 Myanophis thanlyinensis | reverse complement strand
CATGAACACACACACACACATATACATATAGAGCAGCAGTGGAATCCAACCGGTTTCGCTACTGGTCTAAAATGCTTGTTTTTCCTTACCAGAGGCAGCCTGGGTGATTGGGAAAACTGCAGAGGTGCGCAAAACAGCTGTTCTGTGCAATTCAGGTGAGTAAAAAGGAAAAAAAAAGAATGGAATATAGGACAGGAAAGGGCAGGGGTGGGGGGCAGGGCCAAACTTCAATGCTGGTTCAGTAGAACCGATGCGACCAGACTGAATTTCACCAGTGAAGCAAGTAGAGGAATCAATAGACCTCCTTGTTTTGATACACATGTGATATTTGCGATCTCTGTATATGTGCTCTTTGTAAACTTACACTTTGCATTTGGGCTTTCATTCAATCATTTGTCAATTGATTTTCTTGCCAGAAAGACAAGGACAACAGTAAAAGCAGATTTTCTCTTTTAGTGGACAAGCTGTAGTTTTTATTTCTCCATAATGTGTCAGATACAGTCTTGTTCTAGGACACTGGGAGAAAAAAGGCAGCCACCATTTTTTCTGGGGGAATTTCCCCACCTCCTTGGACTTTCCTTCCCTACCACAATATGGTGCAATGATTCTGCATCTGGTGTGTTCCAAGAAAAAGGATGGCAAAGCTACTGAGGGAAAGAGACTGGAGGAATTTGCTGATATTTCTATACTTAAGGACAGATCCTCATCCAATCATACCATAGAATTATCTACATTTTTAAAACAAATCCGTCAACATCTCAATTCTGATATGAGTGAGAAGACACATCTTGAGGACCTGTTAGTGTTCATTCTTTTTTTAAGAAGTTATCTCTTTAAGTATTTCACTTAATAGAATAGAATAGAATCGAATAGAATAGAATAGAATAGAATAGAATAACAGGGTTGGAAGGGACCTAGGAGGTCTTCTAGTCCAACCCTCCCTGTTTAGGCAGGAAACCCTATACCATTTCAGACAAATGGGTGTCCAGTCTCTTCTTTAAAACCTCCAGTGTTGGAGCATCTACAACTTCTGGAGGCAAGTTGTTCCACTGATTAATTGTTCTGTCAAGAAATTTCTCCTTTGTTCTAGGTTGCTTCTCTCCTTGATTAATTTCCACCCATTGTTTCTTGTCCTGCCCTCCGGACAAAATATATACAGTGGAAAAAAAATACGTGCCAGGGAGTACATCTCTATGAGCTCAGTTTGCTTCTGAATAAATATATTTTGAACTGTGTTTTTTGGCTACAATCCTTAGGCAGAATTGCCTATGAGAAAGTCTTATTGAACACAGGGGACTTCTTACACATAACTGAGAAGACTGCAAGGTGATTTTTGTGCCTGACATTCTGAAACACTCCTGGAGGATTGTGGCAATTCTTCCCTAACTGTTTCAAATGACATCCTAAATACAGGTAGTCCTCAACTCACAAACATTTATTTAGTGACTATTCAAAGTTATAACAGCAGCACTGGGAAGATGTGACATTTACAACCATTGCAGTATGAAGGAAGCAGGATTACTTAATGATGGTGTGATTCACTTAACTACAGTGAAATTCCCTTAACAATTGTGCCCAAAAGGTCAATAAAAACCAAGTGCGACTCACTTAGCAAGAGAAATTCTGGTCCCAATTGTGGTCGTAACTCAAGGACTACCAGTATTTTTTAATGCTCCTGTCCAACCTGAACAGGAAGAAAATCAAATGCAATTTTTCTTTTGCTGGTGAAAGTTTTTCCTTTTTGTATTTGTGCCATGTAAAAGCCAGATATACTTTATCAGTATGTGCTGATACATTTCTTAAGCAAACTGCTCTTGTTTGAGAGATGCATCTGGATTAGCACCAAGGCCTAATAAGACCATCTGTGTCTTAATTCAAGCGATGTTTTGCAGGACAGTTCATGAATATGAATGAAATCTGACAGGCCAGACCTTTGGCATAGCTTTTAATTTTTTAATACCTACTACCACTTTTGCACCGTTATTAAAGACATTGGATGTTTGTCCTTTGGAAAGAAAGGAAATAGGCTGGCTTGTTATGGTTTTATTTTATCACTAACAGCTGGTACAAACAGTTGCCTTAATAATACTGTTATGTGGGAAATCTTCTGCTGAAGATCTGACCCCTTATTCATAGTCAGGAGCTGAACAAACAAACACACAGATTCCCTCATTTTAACCAGCTGATTGTAATCTACTTGTATGAACATGTTCTGTACATTTGTACATTTATTAACTCATACTAATTAATAAATATGGGTGATCCTCATCTTCCATTGCTAAGTAAGACAGTTGTTGAATTTTGCCCCGTTTTATGACCTTTCTTGCCACAGTTGTTACATAAATCACTGCAGTTGTTAACTTAGTAACAAGGTTGAGTGAATCTGGCTTTCCCATCGACTTTGCTTGTCAGAAGGTTGCAAAAGGGGATTACGTGACCTCAGGACACTGCAACTATCGTAAATGACTGTTATATTATTTGTTATTTAGAATAAAGAACACAGCCCCTAAATCAGTGTTTCTCAACCTTGGCGACTTTAAGATGTTTGGATTTCAACTCCCAGAATTCCCCAGCCAGCTCATATGTATATTTTTAAAACCCCATTTTATCATTTCGCTTTCTCATCTTCCCAGCTTTACTCCTAGAAAGCTTCAGTAAGCGTACTTCTCTATCCAATATGTTGGATCTTGTGAAGCTTTCAGCTGTGTATTTGGACATTTCAGGAAGAGAAATTCTTTGTTAATTTGAACAGTGTGCGGGTGAAAAAAACGAGACTTTCCTCTCAACTCCTTGAACAATTTGAGAAGAGCGGGTATTGTGACACAAGGCTACCATGAGTTCTAGTCCTTCTTTAGGCACAAAATCAGCTGGGTACCCTGGGACCAGCCACTCTCTCTCAATCCTAGGATAAGATTAATAAAATGTTATTGAAATTGAATTTGGAAAGTGAACATGTAAAAACATTGCGTGATTCAGTGGGCAAGGAATTTTGGATATAATGTCATGCTTGAAAAATGGGAAAATATGTTGGTGAAGGGTTTAAAATTTACACTAAATTTTAATTTAAAAGAAAAAATTTATAAGATGATGTATCACTGGTATCAAACACTAGATAGGTTATCTAAGATGTATAAAGGGTAAATGAATGTTGGAAAAATGAAGAAGGGTCTTTTTACCTTTTACGGTGAACACGTGATAAAGCAAAGACATTTTGGAGCATGATTCATATTTTAATACAGAAAATTCTGAAAATGAAGATAAAGATGAAACCAGAAACTTTCCTTTTGGGTCTAATGGGAAAAAAAAACATGGAGAAAAAAATTGGAACTTTGACACCACATATATTGACAGCAACAAGATTATTATATGCACAAAAATGGAAAGACACTTCGATTTCCACCATGGACGAATGGTTGCAGAAGCTGATGGAGTTGGCAGAAATGGCAAAAATGACTATTTTGATTAAAGAAAAGATATAAATACCTTCGTTTCCAATGGGGAGACTGCTTCTGAACTTTGTGCTTGAATGGAAAAGAATAAAACTTTGGTTTTGGGTTTTACCAATTAGATTGACAGATCCTTATAGAAATGGCTAGATTATATTACTATGAAAAAACAAAAAAGTTGTGGTTTGATGTTAATGCTTTATTTTACTGCAACAGAGGGAGTCAGAAGTCCACGCTTCTTCTTCTTTTTCCCAACCTTTCCTCAGTTCTCTTCCCCCTCCTCTCCGCTTTTCTATTTACTTTCATATTTTGTATCTTATTTTACTTTATGCAACTCGATAAAATGCTAAAATGCAATCCTAGGAAGCAGGCAATGGCAAGCCGCTTCAGAAAATCTTACTAAGAAAACTGCAGGGACTGGTCCAGGCAATTGTTAGGAGTCACGACTGTCTGGAAGGCACTTCCCCCCACCTTTTTTTTTCTTCCTTTCGTAAGTTCCATTTTCAGACGGACTAAAGTGCTATCACCAGAGCTCCATCTAGTGCCTTTAATCTGGTGAAACATAGTTCCTGATGAAATGTTACAGATGCAAAAAAGATCACGCACATGATGGTAGGAAGATAGCAGGCATTCTGTTGAGAGCAACTAACTTTTGTTGAAAGAAGTGAATGCGGTTGTGTATAACTACAGGATTTGCCAACTTTGTTAACTGCAAAAGAAAATCAGGTATATGAGGAGAAAAAGGAAAGTAAATTGAAGGCAGTGAAGATGAGGCGCCTAAGGAGAATAGGTAGCTGAATGAATAGAGTTAGGGGTCACAAATGAATAAGGATGGAATATTAAAGACAGTGATCACTATGAAGGAAGCATTTACCGGTAGAGGTGGTTTGGTCAGCTGTACCAACTGACCTGCCTCACATCCTCCAGTTAATAATATTGTAAGTCACCCAGAATTAATCGTATGACAAGCTGGGAGGCTAATAAATTTTACAAATAAAATCAATAATGCTTCATGGATATTTATTTATGTATTTATTTACATATTAAATGTATGTGCCACCCATCTCACCAGAGACAACTCTGGAAGTCTTACAAACTTTAAAATGCTATCTCAACATTGGATGGTGGTGACTTGACAGTCCTCATGACCACTCAGAGTTAAGCAAAGATACATATCCTAGTCTTTTTATTTAAAGTTTATTTTAAGGACATTGTACAAGTTCTCCCAAACATGAATTCCACAACTGAATTCTGTCCCACACTCTAATCTCCATACTTTTGTATAGATGATACCATTATTTTAGCTACATGCAGATTGGCTTTGTTGTTGTTTACAAGCACTACCATCATGTTGCTATGATCCAAAGCAAGAAATTAATTGTTCTAAAACAAAGCTGCTCATAGACTCCAGCTAGATGCAGTATCCCTTTAACTGGAATGTTCATAACGATCAACTTGAACAGGCTAAGGACTTTAGATATCTAATAATTTATTTTCAGTCCTCTGCTGCTTCGAGACACCAAACAGGCAATCTTATGAATGCAAAGACTACCAATGAAATAATCCGCTTTGCAAATTAGGAGGGGCAATAGTTAGGGTTCCTCCTTCTTCTTTTGGCTGTTCCATTAGGGTTCGCCACGGTGAATCATCTGTTTCTCTATCCTCCGCATCCTTTCCTCTCGCTCCAATTAACTTCATGTCCACTTTTAGCACATCCATGTATCTCCTCCTTGGCCTTCCTCTTGATCTCTTGCCTGGCAGCTCCATTTCTAACATCCTTCTACCAATATAACCACTCTCCCTCCTCTGCACATGTCCAAACCATCTCAATCTAGCCTCTCTGACCTTGTCCCCAAAACAGCTGACCTGAGCTGTCCCTCTGATGTGCTCATTCCTGATCCTGTACATCCTGGTCACTCCTAAAGAGAACCTCAACATCCTCATCTCTGCTACCTCCATCTCTGCCTCTTGTCTTTTCCTCACAGCTACAGTCTCTAACCCATACAGCATAACTGGTCTCACTACTGTCTTGTACACCTTTCCTTTGATTCTTGCTGACACTCTTGTCACACAACATTCCTGACACCTTTCTCCACCCATTCCAATCTACCTGCACTTGATTCTTCACCTCTTTTGCACACTCCTCATTGCACTGGACTATTGACCCCAAATAGTTAAACTCCTGTACCTTCTTGGCCTCAGCCTCCTGTAACCTGACTGTTCTACTTTCCTCCCTCTCGTTCACACACATATCTGTCTTACTATGACTGACTTTCATTCCTCTTCTTTCCAGAGCATACCTCCACCTTTCCAGGTGTTCCTCCACCTGCTCTCTGCTCTCACTACAGATCACAATGGCATCTGCAAACATCATTGTCCATGGGGATTCCTGTTTGACCTCATCTGTCAACCTGTCCATCACTATAGCAAACAAGAAGGGACTCAGATCGACTACATCGATCCTTGATGTAGCCCCACCTCCACCTTGAACTCCTTTGTCTGACCTACAGCACATCTCACTACTATCGTACAGTGGTGAAATTCAGCCGGATTGCACATCGCCTGAACCTGTAGTGGTGATTTGAAATTGGCCCGCCCATCCATTCCTGCCCTTATACTTCCTTATATGAGCTTTGGTTTTTTTGTTTCTTACCTTAATCAGCTATTTGGCACATCTACAGAGCCTTCCTGATGATCCAGGCTGTCTCTGGTGCCTGTAAAAGAAGTTTAAAGAGCTGCGCTGTAGCGTGTTTGGCGCATATGCGGACGCACTGAACCAGTAGCAAAACCAGTAGGATTTCACCCCTGATGTTGTACTCCTCTCAAAGATATCCTGGACTATTCTGACGTACTTCTCTGTCACTCCTAACATCTTCATATAGCTAGGGTTCCTACAGAAGTATATAAAGCTATTAGAGTTTTCAGGCATGTTCCATGGCCTGGCATTTATACATACAGTAGAAGTAATTCTGTCTACATTCTTGAGAATTATATGCTTTGCTTCTTGCTCAATAATAAATGCATTACAGTTCAACTGCTTCTACACTGAGTCCTATCTGAGATTATGTCATGCAAAGCACTAGAAATATTATTTGGAGCAGACCTCTGGCCTAACTTATCCTGGTAGTACAGCAGTTAAGGTGTTGGACAGATGCAACCTACAGATGTAGAAAGACTTGGGGCCAGTCACTCTCTTAGTTCAACTGACCTCAGATTTATTGGGGGGATAATAAGGAAAGGATACAAAGGAGTGCTAAGTACTCCATCTTGAGTTCCTGAGTGAAAAGCAGGATGTAAACTAAACAGATAAAACATAAATCTCTTGGAAGGTGCAAGTAGATTTGATTGTTTAATGAAGTCTCTCAACCCAGGTTTATTTATGCTGTGCTTAGGAAAAGCCAACTTTACAGTCTAGTAGACAATGTTTGATTTAGAACTCTAAAACAATAGATGTTAACATCATTGCTATAGAGACCTCGTATGTCACCCTAAGTATCTTCATGTTTTCTGTTCTGCAGTTTATACCAGTCAGATTTCACCCTCTACCTTTAAGCAGAATGGAGGGAAGACTCAACAATATCCTATGTGAAATAGCATTTATATATGTGCTTGGATGCAGACTTTGAGAAAGTAGCGTATGGCTTGCTGATCTGTCCTTGGTATCAAGCCAAAAAAATTTCCCCTCTACCAGCAGATATCCAGGATAGTCTCAGTCAAAGCTTGTGTGCCTTTTACTAATATTATAGGCAAGTTTAGACTAATTTTTATGAAAGTTGCGAAATGTTGTATCATTGTAATTATCACTAGTGATATTGTGCCTCATTCATTTTTTATTTTCCAGGTGAGTTTTTATTTGTTTTAATTTCTTTCCTCCTCACCATGATTATCAAAAGGCTCTTGGATAAATCCATTAACAAAATGAAACAAATCATACAACCAGCACATCCTAACATAAACAGCTTTTTGGAGCCTTTTTGCATACAGTACAGTATATACTCAATTAAATTTTTATCCCATTTATCTAGTTCATCACTCAGAACAGTTTGATGGTATGAACTGAAGGTCAAAAAAAGAGAAAAACAAAACAAAACCCCAACCAGTTAAGTACTGTTGGATGAAATATCCATCAGGTTCAGTTCCAAGCAGGGAGAAAGACACTGGAAACAGAAGCTGATTAGAAAGAGGGTTTAATGGTGAACAGAACCACCAAGCACACGTGATTCTGAGTAGCTAACCACATGGAGTAGAGAGTGAGGGGTATTTATACCTTCTCTTGGGCTTTCCTCTTCCTATGCAAGAATATGTATGCTATTGGCTGTTGTAGGGATCATAGCTGGCTCTGTAAGTTGTCTGAGCTAAGTTTGGTTGAAGTTTGGGCTGCTGATGCAATGAAGGCTTGTGTTGGGCAATTCCTATTTGGGCTATGTTGGATCTCAGGTGAGGGTATTTGTTTATGAATAGAGCTAGCTATCTCTTTATCTCTTAAGTGCTGACATCTGCTGAGAGCTATTAAAAAGGTGAGGGCTATTAAGAGTGAGTCTGCTTCCTAAAAAAACATGTTTCTCCATTTCTCATTTAGGGAAATATATTCTGCCTTTTTTAATATTTTGCAAAATATTTTATTCTTCTAGGAGAGGGGTGGATGCTAACTTTCTACAGTACCCATAGTAAATGTTTTAGGTTAGAAATTTTAAAAAATAACAATAACTGGGAATTTTCCAGCTTCTTAAAACTACCTTAAATTGAGCAAACTATTTAACCGGTTCTCTTGGCTGTCCAAAAATCACAGGAACCTTTTGTCTATTATTATTTTTGTAAAAAAATATCTGGAAACCCTACCATTTTCTCAGGGCAGAATGTTTAACTGTAAGATAAATATATAATTGTTAAATATATTTATTTCAATCCTGCCTTTTGAACAGAAAGCACATCTGTTCAAATGAAAGGGGAAATGAACATACTTGCAAAGACACAAAGATCATTGTAAAAAAAAACTTGCATACATTAAAATAGAGGGGTTTCTACTTTATTCGTAATTTTTAATTAAGTGCCTTCCATGGTCCAGTTATTTTTATGGGAGGGGTATTGTAAGACAGAAATCTCAGGTTAAGCTTTTTTCAGAGGTTGCTGGACAGGATTTATCAAGTGAAATAAAAAAATAATTCCAATCGGGAGTGTTGATCTGCAGCAATAAAAATAACACTAAATGTTGGAGCACCGTGTAGCTCATTCCAATGTAGATTGAAACTACACGCCCCATGGTTCCCCGTCTCTGCTGATGTGAAGTTGTGGATGATGTACTCCAACACTTCGGAGATCGTCAGTTTGAGAAAGCCTCAAGAGTCGAACATGCCAACTTTTCAATGAAGAAAAGAGACCGCCCTGGAACCCAACTCTGCTCTGTGTGAAGGCGCCAGGAAGCCGCCCCTTTCCTCCGCCCGGGACAAAAATGGCGTCCACAAGGGGGAGGCGCTTCCTCCTTCCCAAGCAGCCAGTCCGCTGCCCTTCTCAAAGATGGTGGATGTGTGACACGTCAAAGGGCCGACGAGGTGGCCGGTTCCGGGTGACAGGCGTCGAGGGGGGTGAGAAGCAGCCGCGATGGCGACCACGGCCGCTGAGGCGGCAGCGCTGGACGCCTTGAAGCGAGGCGGCGCAACGGCGATCGAGTCCCTTTTCGAAAAGCACACGACGGCCGAGCTGAGAGGCGTGGAGAGGCAGCTGCGCGCGGGCATCGAGGGGAAGCGCGAGGAGCTGCGGCAGATGGTCGGGGAGAGGTACCGGGACCTCATCGAGGCGGCCGATACCATAGCCGAGATGCGCCTCAGCGCCGAGCATCTGCTCGAAGCCGTGCGGGGGCTTCAGCAGCGACGGGCGCGCGGACGGGCCGCCGGACCTGCGGCGAGCAACCAGCGCGAGGTGGGCGCTTTGCTGAGGGGCGGGGCTGGGGAAGGCTGCAGCTCGGGGGGGGGGTCGTCTGTCGCGTGGAGGGGCCGCGCGACAAAGTTTGCCTTGCCCCGTGTGTGCAAGTGGGGTGGGGTGGGGGAGTGGAGGAAGAGAACCACCTGTTGCATTGCTTCCCGCTCGCCGTTTTCTTTAAAATACGGGACGTTAAAGCGCGGGACTTTTGATCCTGGGACGGTGTGAGAGTAAGAGTAGAGGGTGACAAAAGGGAGGGACGTAAAAGGGAGAAAGGAGAGAGTATCTGGAAGCAAAAGGTAATCCTTTTGTAGTCCTAAGAAGTGTCTTGGCTCATGGGGAGAGAAAAGGTACTATTTGGTTTTTTTGCAGCTGTCTACTGTGGCTTCCCTTTTTTTTTTTTTTTTTTAAAGAATATTATTCTGAGAGGGTTTTAAATGCTTTTCTGGGTAAATGCTGGTAGCATTTGCGTTTTGAGAATGGGTGCGACTCAGGTGGATTTTGAGATATCATATAAAACCCCATGCACTTTTCAAAAGTTTGCTCTTGGCGCTCATAGCACACCCCACCTTTACTGAAGAAAAGCACAGGCAACATTTATTGAAGACAAGTACAGATATAGTGGTCCTCCCAAATGAATTCCGATGCAGGGTCCAAAAGGATGCTCCTGTTTGTTTCTGTCTAGACAACCTGCCAGTCCCAGGAGAAGTTCTACTGTTTGGCAGCGCAAATCCAGCTTCTCTTGCAGATTCCGGAGAAAATCTGGAGCGCTATGGAATCTTCTCAGTATTTA
This sequence comes from Myanophis thanlyinensis, assembly GCA_017656035.1. Lineage (NCBI taxonomy): Eukaryota > Metazoa > Chordata > Lepidosauria > Squamata > Homalopsidae > Myanophis > Myanophis thanlyinensis. Next base: position 8,208 of record JAEANM010006710.1, on the reverse strand, counting down.
TCTGCCACTCGGCTCTACCTGTTATGCTGCCACCTCCGTGGCCTTCTGCAGTTGGATTCTTCGGGTACCCACTACAGCCCAATTCTGGCATGTTTTCCTATTCTTGCACGACAAGTAGCAGCGGCTAGCCATTTCCGGTAAGCAGCTTGAGATACTTTTTCCAAGCCTAGATAGATTATTTAATGTGGTTTATTGCCGGGATGCTTTCTTTTGAAAAAGAAAATGTGGTTTTCCTGTGTAGGTGTTTTTTTTTTTTTTTTGTCAAGGCAACCTGGCCTACCCAATAATGGGATGGAGCATACTGCTTCCGCTTTCTTGTCTTAGGAATTCAGATACTGAAATAATATCAAAAATAGCAAAAGATGCATCTTAATTATTGGTAAGGAGCCTATCTAATAAGTGTCAATAAACTGTCCTAGACAGCTCCATTTAATTATATTACTCTTGTATATAAAAGCTTTTTTGTAGTACTACAACTATAGTATATATTAACACGCCCCCTGGTGATTGACTTCATAACAGCAAAATCAGCAATAACTTCCTGATACATGCATTATTTTATTTCTTGTATTTATTAAAACAGCTCTTGTCCACTTCGGCTTTTGCTCCATTGCACTCTTCTTTGGAACTGCTTAAGTCAAACTTGAGTGTTTTCTCACGGACTTTCAGTTCCCAGAATTTTCCAGCCACTGTGGCTGTAATTCTGAGAACTGTCTGCATTCGGATGGCACTAAAGACTATCAGAGTAGTCAGTTATCAGGCCGGCAGATTTTATTCCATTTGATTGTTACTTTTGCTTTCAAAATAAAACATTTAATAAATCTGAGTTTTTAATGTAAAGTTTGTATGACTTTAGATGACCATTTTTATGTTTATGACATATGCTTTTAATTGTTTAAACTTCTATTGAGTATTATAAATCTCCTAACATTTTGTATTTCTCTTTTAGGTCAACTATCTTGCAGGAGAGCAAATCACTTTTAAAATGCCGGACCGTTTCAGACCATGCAGTAGCAGAAGCTTTGTGCTCAGCCATGCTTCTTGAAGATAGTTCACCACGCCAGGCTCTTGCAGATTTCCTGCTGGCCAGAAAATCTGCAATTCAGCAACTTCTGAATCAGCCTCATCATGGTTGGTACACATGTAGTGCAAACATTAGCTACTCTATCTGCTTTGAACAGGCAGCTTCTACGTATCCATTAATCTGGGATGCAGATTCCTCCCCATGCTGAATAAATTGGAAAGAAGTTTATTGGTATTACAGATAAAAGTTAAAATAGTGGCAGCTATTTTTTCCTTAAAAAGTCTCCAACTTTTTCAGGGACTATTGTGGGTTGATTATTTTTTGCTCCCATATTAAGATATTTATATTTCTATAATAAGATTAGGGTTACTGTATAGTGGCTAGAAATTATAACTAATCAACCTAGGCCACTAGTTTCCCAAAATTGATAATGTTTTAGTTATATTTTTATAGATGTTGCTGATCACTTAGCACTGTTTTCCCTTCATCTTTTTAGTATTTTAAGAGTATGAAAATAATCAAATTACTTCTTTCTTCTTTTTGGTTGATGGTATGTAGGAAAAACGTTATCCATGAATATACTTATTTCTTATTACACACCTTTTCCTTGAAGTAGATATGTATATACAACTACTATTATACTTTTTTTTTGTTTATTTGTATTTATTTGTTTATTTTAAATCAGATGCAGGTATCAAAGCACAAATTTGCTCCTTGGTGGAGCTTCTAGTCACAACCCTGTATCAAGCCCATGCTCTCTTCTATAACCTGCCAGAGGGAACACCCTCAGATCCATCTCTTCCTTGTGGCTTGCTTTTTGTGACTTTGGAGACCATCACCAGCCAGCATTCAGCAGGTGAGCAAGATCATATACCATTGAATATTGCTTTGTCTCTTAAGCATTTAGTTTAATCATTAGTGATCTGATCTCTCTCTTTTTGTTGCAATTTTCTTTGGGAAAGGGCTCAGCATGTTGAAGGAAGAAACCAAGTTGAGCACCTCTTTCAAATATTTGCCACCATCTGTCACAGAATTCCAGCCAACACTCAGAACTTTGGCACACCCCATAAGCCAGGATTGCCTTAGAGATACACTTCAGAAATGGATCAGCATGTGAGTCTGTAAGGAACATACCATGTTGGAGGTATTTGGTATTGTGACCTTCTTGGCAAATATATTGAATGGCCTTGCTGTAGGAATGAAATTGTAGTTAATAAAGATTGTTGTGGTTGACAAAAACAAAAGAGAGTCTTGAATCTTGAAAGATGGAAAATTAAGCTATACAGCAAATCTTTGTTCAGAATTACAAGCATTACCTTGATACTGTGTTATTTATTCCAGCACTGAGATGGTAATCCAGATTTGATTTGAGTTTTTACTTTTTACTTTTTAAAAATTTTTTAAGACTACATCCTTAGTATAGTTCAACAACTGCAAGCGTTGTTAGTCTTTATATTTCTAAATTCCTTTTTTCCAAATATTCTCAGAAAACAGGTAAAAGGCAGTTTTGAACTGTTCAGGCTTTTCATCAATCATTACCTGTTCTTTTAGAATTTCAAGAAGACTTGTATATTTACAAGGTCTTCTATTAACCTAGCCTATTTTGCCTTGGATATTCTGATTATCAGCACCATTTTCTTGTCACATTGAATCATAATTATGTGTAATGGGTCCTTGCTGTAACCTATGCAATAAAAGTAACAGTTTGTACAAGCTTGTAAGTAGCCCTTAATAGAACTATGAACTGTAATAGGAGTAAGGAAGCTGCTTACTTACTCTCTAGTATTCTTTTCAGGTGCAATGAAGACATTAAATCTGGGATCACAGACTTACTGGTGTATGTGAAGAGCCTTAAAGGTTTGGCCAGGATCCGTGATGCCGTATGGGAGCTGCTAACCAGTGAATCTATGAGTCAGAACTGGGAGATGGTATGTCATCGGCTTCTTAATAAGCCCATCTCTTTCTGGGAAGATCTGCTACACCAACTTTTTTTGGACAGGTTACAGGTAAGATCTTGACAAAATTTAGTTAAGAAACAGGCTAGCAGATGCTGATAAAATAACATAAAACATAATGAAGAAATCTTTATTGTTTTGTTGCTCTGATATGCTGTTGTTTTTTTCCCTTCCCTAAATGACTCTGGGTCTCTTTCTTCCATGTTATGATGGTGTGTCTAAATACCTCATTTGCTTTCTGACAGCTTCCTGGCTGCCAGTTTTGGAAAAAAAAAAAGCATTCTGTCTTTTCATCTTGATGCTTTGCTTCCTGTTTTGAATATAAGAATGGAAAAGACCTTAGTAGGATAAGAAAGGGGCAGCTTCCAAGATTCCCATATGCCAAATAATTAGCTTGGTCCTGTATTTTCCGCAGCCTCCTAAAATCATCTGTGTGCTCATGATTGGTGCTGACCATTTGTCTCCCTGTAATATTTTCTTTTCCAGACTCTGACAAAGGAAGGATTTGATGACATCTGCAACAGCTCTGGAGAGTTGCTTCTTCTGACTGTGCAGGAACTTGAAGCAAAATCTGACTCTTCTCACCACAGCAAGCATCTGCTATTTGAATGCAACATGGCATCTTTCCTATGGTCAGAGAATCCTAATGACTTGCCATCTGATGCTGCCTGGATCAGTGTGGCAAACCGCAGCCAGTTCACTAAGAGTGGATTGTCTATGAAGGCGCAAGCCTACAGCCCCAGCATCCAGAATTTCTGCAATGCATTAGATTCCAAGCTGAAGGCCAGGTTGGAAGACCTGCTGTCTTACTTGCCTTCCAGCTCTTCGTCACCTGAGGATCTGTCGTACGGACACTCCAAGAACTCTGCTTTTGACAGATTTGCTGACGCGAGCATAGTTGAAGAGCTGTTGCGCAGCCACTGCATTCGTTGTTCAGATTATTTGCTGGGCTGCGTTAGGGAAAAACTGCACCGTGCTCAGGAGGTGCTCCAAGGGTGTACAGATAGCTTGCATAACCCCCAAATCAACACCGTTTTGTTTATGGCCCGGCTTTGCCGGTCGTTAGGGGAATTGTGTCCTCACTTGAAGCAATGCATTCTGGGAAAATCGGGTTGCCCAGAAAATATGACAAGGGAGCTTTGGTCTTTGAAGAAGTCGGGGAAGGGTAGAACCGAAGAAATGAATCCCGTGCAGGCTAAATGGCAAGGATTGAAAGAACAACTATTACAGGATAGCCTGTCTGCTTATCGGATATGGAGCACCACTGCTGCTAAAGTGAGTGACTTTAGTGGGGTGGTGGTGGTAAGGAGGTATTCGCTGTCCATTTTGGCTGGTGACTGAGGCAAGCTATTTGTAATTTAATTTGCTTAACATAATAGTACAAAGCATTGGGGGCTATTGTTTTTGGCTGAAATATAATAGGCCGCTGTAAAATAAGAAAATGCTTTGGAACTGCAAGTAGTCCTCGAGTTAACGACCACAACTGAGCCCAAAATTTCTATTGTTAAGTGAGACATTGTGTTTTGTCCCATTTTACGACCTTTCTTGCCACAGATGTTAAAATGAATCATTACAGTTGTTAAGTTAGTAACCTGGTTGTTAAGTGAACATGGCTTCCCTGTGGACTTTGCTGATCAGAAGGCCACAAAAGGAGATCACATGACCCGGCGGAACACTGCAACCGTCATAAATATGAGTCGGCTGCCAAGCATCTGGATTTTGATTACATGATCATAGAGATGCTGCAAATGTTGTAACTGAAAAACGGTCGTAAGTCACATTTTTCAGTGCCATTGTAATTTTGAAAGGTCACTAAATGAACTGTTGTAAGTCGAGGACTTACCTGTATGTGGTTCTGTGAAAGGAGACCTTTGCTGCGTCTCTATGATCATCTATGAATAAAATTCAGATGCTTGGCAGCTGACTCATATTTATGGCGGTTGCTGTGTTCCGGGATCATGTGATCACCTTTTGGCGTCGTCCTGACAAGCAAAGTCAATGGGGAAGCCAGATTAAGTTAACTACTAACTTATGTAGTGGTGGGGATGCAGTGGCTCAGTGGCTAAGATGCTGAGCTTGTCAATGAGAAAGTGGTTTGAATCCCTAGCGCTGTGTAACAGAGTGAGCTCCCGTTACTTGTCCCAGCTTCCGCCAACGTAGCAGTTCAAAAGCATGTAAAAAAATGCAGATAGAAAAATAGGGACCACCTTGGTGGGAAGGTAATAGTGTTCCACTGCCTTTGGCGTTTAGTCATGCCGACCACGGAACCATCATCAGAGAGAACTGGCTCTTTGGCTTAGAAACAGAGATGAGCACCGCCCCCTAGAGTCGGGAACAACTAGCACATACAGTATGTACGAGGGGAACCTTTACTTTTAACTTAACTAATTACTAGTTACTAACTTAACTGCAGTGATTATGTCAAGAAAGGTCATAAAATAGAGCAAAACTCACTTAACTGTGTCTCTTATCAACAGAAATTTTGGGTTCAATTGTGTTGAAATTGAGGACTTCCTGTACCTCAGAATCCAAATCAACCGCACTGCCAACCAGAGACTCTCAACCAACCCATGCAACCCCCCTCTCACTAGCAGTTCACCTCCCAATGACCCTGGCCTGATGTAAGCTCCCCATCACTAGACCCATCACAAGACTCACTGATGACTCACACCTGACCCATCACAAAATCCATCACAAGACCCTCACTTGATACACACAAACACCACCTTATAAACAGAAGAATGCTACCACTGACATCCCCTAAACTCCACTGAAGAAGTTACCTAGCCTGGTAATGAAACATTAGGAAACCAACCCACAAGCTCAAAGAATGAACCTTCAACCTCATCCTACAACCGAGCTAGTTATTCGCCACTTTCTCAAACTATTTCTATTGCTCTTGCATAGAGAGTAAATACGCTGAGATTGCAAAATAGGAGAGGCAAGCTGATTATGCTTCTACATCTAGTTGCCTCCCAACACACTAAAGCTCAACAAATTGAGCCATAGGACAATAAACTCAGTAATCTATTTTTAATAGGAGGAATTAAAATAGAAGTGGGCAACACGAGATCCCAGAGATGTTTACTGCATCCAAACCCTTTGCTTCCAAAAGTTGTTACCAAATTACAATGTTTAAGAGGAGTTGATCATTGACTATTTGATTCATTTTAAAGAAATGCACACTGAAATGAAACCAAAATTAGCGTTGTCTCATCCCTACCCACTAGTCTTAGAAATATAATCCTTCATATGCATCCCAGGAATAATTCTGCTGGTTCTAAATAAAATATTTTGAAATTAGTAAGGGTAGGTGCTGATGATAGGTAGAAAATGTCTACTTTCAAGTATTTCAAAGCTGAAATACTTTCGTTACAGTTATGCATTGAAATGTAATGGATTTATGAAACAGAGTTGTCTCCGCAACTATCCTGCTATTTAGTTTTTTTGCTTGTGAATGAATCCTAGGTCCTTGTCCAGAACTTCACTCAATCCTTGCTGAAAGAGGAAGCTGAAGCCATTCTGTCAACAGCCACCAACTGGGAGGAGAGTGAAATTGAAGAAGAGACAGAAAGTGGAAGCAGCATAAAATCTAAGATACGGCTCCCTGTCCAGGTATGAAACAACACTCTGTTTTTATTTATACATATTTATGTGTAGTGCTTTGGATGATATTCCTCAATAAATAAATGAACAAATATAATGTATTTGACTAATTGTTTGAGTTCTCCGTCTAGTTTTAGGATGTTTGGAGAACAGATCATATTTTAGGTCATATTTATGCAGAAATATTGAGAAAATTCAAAGAAGTTCAGAAACTTTTAAGTATCACTGTCTGTGTATGTATCCCTCTGTTTAACAGTGTGTGTGTGTGTGTGTGTGCAGATCTAGGTCTGTTCGGTTCTTTTCCTCTGTAAGTTTGAGAATATCTTCGCAACGTTTCGGTGAGATCCCACTTGCCATCTTCAGGCTGGTGCCTTCTGCTTCATGCCAATGCAAGTATATATCCCCATAATTGTATGATTTAGCTAACTGCAGGGAGATACTATAAAAATATTCACTGAAAGGAAGAATACAAGTAAACTCTCAGACGCCTCCCAGTTCTATTTCCCCTTGTTAAGAGGGAGTAACTAATTCTAGCTGAAACTCATATGTTCCCCTCCATTATAGTTTTGTTTGTTAATGACTCATTTGTGTGCTTATTGTGCATTTCCCATCCCCTTAAAAAATCAACAGTGGTCTTTATGTTCCCCATAAAATATAAAATGGCCCACTTCCTTATAATTCACAGGCAATATCTGAACTAAAATAAATATTTTCTTCTTATCTGATATATTTGCTATTTTTTAAAAGTTGAAAAGCCTGGGAAGTAAAATAGATTGTCATCGCGACAAACTATAAATTCCAGATGATACTCTCTGGGAATGGCTTTTCACAGCTGGGTACTATTACTGGGAAAAATGGCAAGTGGTAAGCATAGCAATGTGAATGGGAGCTATTTATTTTGCCCTATGATCTTTGGAAGAGATATGAGGTTTTTAAAAGTAATATCCTCAGCAGCAATTGGACTAAATAGCTAACAGCACCTTATTTGATGCTTTAAAGAATGATGTATAGTCCAAGACCAATAAGCTACATGTGGCTTTCAGTGGTGAGATTATGATCCTCAGAGCCATTTTCAAATTTGCTTCTCAGTTCTGATCATAAATTTTAAAATTTCCATTAATGCTGAGAGTTATTTAATCTGCCACCACATTGTAACGACTGAAAATATTTGTGTTCTCCCCCCCATCCCTGCTCCATGTGATTTCATGTAGTTTCTTAATGTTTAACTGCAGGGTATTTTCTTTGAAATATGGTAATTGTTTTTGCTGCCATATAAATATGGTGATTTTAAGCCCCATTTCTGGGAAAGAAGGGATCACAGTTGTTGGGGAGAAAAGTGCATGGGAAAGCACCAATTTTGAACAATGCATTGGGAAGTAGTGAGAAGGGAAGAAAAAAATGTGTTTGTGTGTGCCTGGAAGGGTGGGAAGATACAGTCCATGTGAGTGTGTTTACACTGTATGAGGAAAAATAGATGTGTGTGTGTGTATTGAATGAGCCTATGCCTCTGAGGTTAGGATGTCTCTTTGTACTAGGGCAGGGGTGGGCAATTACGGCTCCTTCATGCCTCGTGGACTTCAACTCCCAGAATTCCTGAGCCAGCATGGCTGGCTCAGGAATTCT
>JAEANM010006709.1:0-18363 GCA_017656035.1 Myanophis thanlyinensis | reverse complement strand
CCCAATTCTCTCTCACATGTTAATTACTGTCCAATTACTTTTAAAAAGAACCCAACTACTTCTGAAGTACTTCCCCCAACAGCTGCAAGCTCCTCCAATTTCTTTCTCACAGGAAACTCACTTGTTGTGGAATGCCGACAAGATAAGTACTCCGTCTCATTGACCTTCGACAAGGAATACTCTATTGTCAAGATTGCCTGCTAGCTACCTTAACTAGCAAATACATTTAATACCCCCCCTTTACAAAATCTCCATTTGAATCTTGACAGTTGCTCTATCTTCTAGCAGTTCCCACCCTTTCACATCTTCCTGCAATATGGGTATGTAATACAGAACTTAAGCTATCAAATGAAGCACTGAAAAGCCAGCATATTCAACTGCTGTCAGAAAGCAGTGAGTTCTACAAAAGAGGACTTTTTCTCAGCCTATCTGTAGCTCCAATTCTTTTTTTCTTTTTTTTTTGGGGGGGGGGGGAAAGGGACTGAACAGAGAGGACTAGGCAATTGCCACACTTAGAAATGAATTACTCTACTATGTTTGTGTGATGTGAGACTGGAGAACAACTAGGGAATTTGGGATTAAAGCCGCTTTTACTTAGGCTCATGGCTAACCGACTTTAGATAATCACATGACATATTGTAGTCAATTTACATGAAATGAATCATAGTTTATGATCCTTTGGTAGCAATAATGAATGAATTATTCTTACCACACATATTGTCAAAACTTCATACTAGGTATGGCAGCTCAGCTTCTCATTTTCAAGCAGACTCAAAGTTGGGGTACATAGATTATTGTCAAGAATTGTGAAACCATTAGAGGTATACAATATTCAGAGCAAAAGCATTGAAAGTGATTTAGATCCACTGTGGGTCTGCTCACTATATCTGTTGGCCACTGCAATTCTATCATGTGAATTTAGGTGGTCAGGCCATCTAGCCTAATGAAATAACTGTGTGACTAACAGAAGCAAATACACCCACACATCCCATCCACACACACTAATAAGAAACACAATAAAAATACTAGGTACCGGTAATCAACTTGTCAGTCAGCATGGGGCAAAAATATAAACTAGTCTCCAATATCATTCTTTTAATGTCTTTTGACAGAACAACAGGGTAAGAGCCATCTAAACTTCAGGGGTGAAGCTGTTCACAAAATGTTTGGGGACAGCACAATTCCATGCTACTTCCTTGCTCTGCCCATATCCATTTCATTGGAAAATAAGGGATTACCCTATAAACTTCTTTAATCATATTGCGTACTACTTCCTTACTCAATCTGTATGCATTTTATTGGAAAATAAGGGATTACCCTAGAAGCTGCTTTAATCATGCTGAGATTCTGGGGCAACGATTTTTTTAAATAAAAAAGCTACTACAAATATTTTCTACAAATATTGTAGAAAATACTATTTTCAGTCAAGTTCCAGCCACTCTATTTGGAGTGACACTTTGGGGAATTAACTATATTGTTTCTTTCTTTCTATCTTTATTGTTACACTGTGGTTTTAATTAATTAATTAATCAATCAATCAATCAATTAAATGTGTATTCTATTTTATTGTGGACATTTTACTTGATGTATTGTATAACTATTGTAAACCACTAGGTAGCTGCTAAGATGCAGTGGCATACATTTAATGAATACATAAATCCATTTATTAAATCCATTTAATAAACTATTAAATAAGGAAAGAGTTCAATAAACAGCTTTTAGAATTCATTCCAATCCCTTTATCATCACTGATTGTATGCTTGACTATATGTGTGCACTGAAAGCCCAGGCATGGCTCAGCGACATGGAAGAAGAGAAGAGGATGGCTTAGAATGAAAAATTAAACAACGTCAAACCACTGTCTGATTTCATCTAAGGGATGCAGTGCAGGATTTTTTTTAGTAATTCTCCACCTAATCCAGATCATGTTGATGCTGGTTATTGCTTTTGTTGTTTCATTTCTCTGTGCCAAATCCCATCCCATTCTGTTCATTTTTCCAAAAGCTGAGACCCAATTCTTTACATAATTTATTTCCAATGCTCCACGGGGTTGGAAATAATATAAAAGGTCTGCATTTAAATAACACCTTTTAACGATGTCATAAGATAGCAATTTCAACAACATCTCCCTGGAAGAGTAAATATTTTGTATCTTTTACAGCTAATACCTATAATTTTCTACCATAAAATCATTACCTATGAAGCTGTCAAAGAGAAGGCGGCTATCAACATTAGCATTAGAATAGCATGTAGACTTATATATCACTTCACTGAACTTTTCAGCCCTCTTCTAAGTGGTTTACAAGGTCAGGATATTGCCCCCACAATCTGGGTTCTTGTTTTACCAACCTCGAAAGGATGGAAGGCTGAGTCAACCTTGAGCCAGTCAGTATTGAACTCTGGCAGTCAGCAGAATTAGCCCGAATACTGCATTGTAACTTCTGCACCACCATGACTCCTTACTAGACCCTAAGTCCATACTTTGTCAGACAGAATTGAAGAACAGTCTTACCATACCTGTGAAGCTGTTCTAAGGCTAATTGGTATTCTTTCAGTTTCCGCTGATATTGATCTTTGAGAGCTTCCTGTTTTTTGGTTTCCTGAGCAAGTGTCTGCTGCAGTTTATCCACCTGTATTCTAAGATCACTAATCTCTGCTTGGTTAGCATTTTCAACCATTTTCAATTGGATGAACAAGGTATCATAGTGCTCCAACTCTCTATCTCTCTCCTCTAGGACTTTAAGGTTATAAGTGAAATCTTCTTTTAAACTATTATATTTACTGTGCATTTCTTGAAGTTGTTTTCTGGTTTCTTGCAGTGTAGTTTCCTGAAAATGGATCTGCCGAGCTTGTAATTCTTTCAGTTCTTGTTCTTTACAGATAAGAAGTTCATTTAAATCTTTCTCTGCGTATAGCATTGTTGCTCCTGAGAAAGATGATACCTTAATTAAAGCAGAAAAAGGCAGTTTATCTTCAATCATAACATTTGGCCTCTACATAATATCTGAAATATATAATTGTATTTAGCTTATACAGATATGGACCATAGAAAAGGGAATAATAGGTAGTAACTGTTAATTAACATCAGTTATTTTACAAAGAGGCTGATTCCAGGTTGGCCACAGTTAAAACATCTAATGATAACACTATGTAACAAATTTTCAAAAAATTTCTGTTTCTGTTTTCAAATTATTGATTTCTGGTTAATTGAACAGCAAGTACATAGAAAATAGTCGTTAGACCCCCGAAACATCGCTTTTGTGGCCGAGGAGCAAGGAGAGCGCTTTCATTAGGACATGCAGCATTTTGAACGTTGCTACCAGGGAACCTACCATGAACACATGATGGGGGACTATATTTGGGGACTTATTTGTGAAAGTGATATGACATACTCTCGCAAAACTACACATTTCTAGCTTCCTTGTCATCAATTTGTGGATATTTGGTTAAAATATACTTTTGATTTGAAATATGTTTCTTTTTTCTTTAAATAAAGATACACTCAAAAATTTGTATGTTTCCTTAATTATAGTACGTAAATTTCAACTTTTCGTTCTCCTGACCACAAAAGCAATGTTTTTACAGGGAAGTAAGGTCTTTTCATGTTTTTATGATAGAACCAATTAGAAAATTACGGTATATTGATTACTCAGAAACAAAAATTGTGTTACAATTCGTACGTTTCCTTAATTACAATACATAAATTTCAACTTTTTGTTCTCTTGACTACAAAAGCAACATTTTTGTAGGGAAGTAAGGTTTTTTCATGTTTTTATGATAGAACCAATTAGAAAATTATGTTGATTACTCAGAAATAAAAATTGTGTTACACTGTGTAATCTTTAGGTTTACAGTACTTACTGCAATGTTCAATGAGAAAACATTGGACTTTTGGCAACTTCAGCTGGTCCAAGGATCCGCTGCTATTAATGATCAACCTTGTTTTTAGAGGCTTCAGTCGCTACTGTCTTGTTCCTTACTGCAACTTATAAAGCAATTGTATTTTGATCTGGAGTATTATATACAGTAATTTGGAATATGATTTCCTAAGTAACATCAGTTCTTTTACATGAAGCTCTCTGCATCAGTGAGTCTTTTTCTATGGTCTTTCACTCATCTTGTTACATGAGTGAGATCTGATAGATGTTTACTGCAATATTGTTTATATTCTTTTACATTTTAAATATTTTAAGCACGTTATAATCTACCCACATTATTGATATAGCATGTGGCATTTTTCTGTGTCACATTGTGAACATATAAAGACAGGTGAAATAGCAATAAATGCATTTGATCAGTGCCTCTTTCCAGTCCAATATTAGCTTTTTAATCTTTCAGATTTAATCTTTCAGATTTTCAGATAAAGCAACATGATAAAATATGATACAGTACTTTAATGTTTTCTTTTAATACAGCTCTAACTATTCCCCCAAGACATTAATAGAAACTAACCAAGAACTTTCATTTCCACTCAGTTCTATGCTTTCAGCAACATGGGCTTGTAGTTCTCCAGTAGTGGACAATAGAAAAGTTATTTTGCAAAGAAAAAGGTCACTTTTAATCATTTATGGTGGGTTGAACATCATAAGCGTGTCAGACAAGTAAAATATGCATCTTTGTGCTAGAGAGAATCAGCGTTGTATAATACTGATACTTCAAGAATAACAAATAACAGTGAAGTCAAACAAAAGGTTTAAAAAGGGCATAATTTTGAATGAAAAAATAATCTTGCATATTTCTTATATTTTTTAAAAAAGTATATCTAATGTAGCTTTTAAATGTAATCTTTTTAGTTATACAAAGAGCTCCAGTTATTCCTAAAATCAAACAGCTTAAAAAGGGCAGGACCATGTATGTCTTTTTACATGTTGCATAAATCTACGGTAAATGTTAGCAACATTTTCTAGTTGAGAGATGGGCAACAGGTTAAAAAAATAGTTCTATCATGTAAGGTGAGGAAAAATAACCCAACTTCTATATGTTTTATTCCAACTAGATTAAACTAGATCTAACTCTCATATGGACTTTATTCTCAAAATTTGCTTTTTAAAATGCAAAAATAGGACATTTTACATACATACATACATACAGAGAGAGGCTGTATATCGAAGCTTTACATATGTATATATGTAGGTAGTTAGGTGTGCTGCATATCAAATCACTAAAGTTAACTAACAGGCAGATATCAAGAGATTTAAAATTTAAAATAATACTTTCTTAATGTTCTCTGCTAGTAATAAAAAACTTGTCTTAAATATTAACAAAAAAACAGACACTATAAGGCAGCAATACTGACAGAGACTTCACATACAATATACAAATAATAAACGGGAAATTACACATTTATTGCAGGGTAGGGGGAAGTATTAAATACAAATTCCCAGGATCCAGAGAGTTTTCTCCATCCAGAAAAAGCTATGGTTTTATTACAGTGGGACACTGATGCCATAGGCAACTGTAAAAGAACACGGTGAGAGATACTGCAAATTAAATGCAAAGCACCAACCTTTGATTAAAGGGAGGCGGCCGGTGAGCGAAGTGAGCGCCTCCAACTAAAGGCTCCTCAGAACTGAGCGGGGACGAACTCCTTTAAAGAGTTCCCTTCCCGTATCACTACAACCAAACAGATTACCTCTTCGAAGCGCAACAAGGCCGTCGGGAGAGCGGAGGCCTCGTTTCCATGGAAACTGCAACGGTTGGCACGTCCCGGAAGCTTTTCCGGCAGAGAACAGGTGCTCCGGATTCTTGTGACCGCCAGTAGCTGCTTCCCAGCCACGAGACAACGTTTTTCCGCGAGTCGTCGTTGCGTTACCACGTTGGATTCTGTATTGTTCGGATAGTCAAAGCAGTAGAGCCAAAACAGAAGTCGGCAACGGGGAACAGCGGATGTCAAAGCTGTATTGTTTTCAGTGGTGGGCCAGTGGATAGCACTTCGATTCAGTCGGAGAACATTAGTACTTTGTGCTTTTGAAGTACTTGGATGTTTTATAAATAAAATTAATAGCACGGTTTTATTCATAAAGACAGGAGATAAATTTTAAAATAAATAAAACATATTGTTAAAGTGTCCTACTTTTTTTGGATAGTGTCAAATGTTTTTACTAGAAATTTATTAGTTACAGTCCATGACATATTTATACGAAGCTGGAGGCAATGCATATTTAAAGCCCTGCCATTAGTTGTTTTCCTACTGCACTGGCTTTTCTTCCCAATATATTCTTCGTTTATTGACTATGTAGATCACTGAATCTCTTCTGTCAGGCAATACCCAAATCAGTGCTGTCCAAAAAACAGTAACGGAATATTAGTTCTGCCTGAATTGGATGTATATGTACATAAATAAATAATAAAAATAATAGGTTACAGACAGTAAATATGAACATCCTTTAGTGCAGAGCACTACAACTGGATAATACACAGATTCATTTAAATGCCACTACATCCATTATGCCCATGATGTTGATAATTCACATTTTAAATCTTCTGAATAATGATTAAATATTAGATAAGAATATCATTCATTTAAAAGAATCTGAGTCTTATTACCTTGTAAGGTTTTCAATATTTCTCTTCCTTTCTTTGCACCAATAATAGTACAGTCTTCTGAGGGACTGAGTTTGCACTTGATGCTGTTAAGTCATAACATAACTGGGTTGTATGAACCCAGGCAATGAAGTTTGTAAAAGAATGTGTGGTTTTTCTGTGGACAAAGCCATTCAACTAAGATTTTATTCAATAAACCATTGTTTAAAGTAACAGTTTAGCAGAATGTATTCATTGTGATCTACTGGGCTTATTTATAAGTAAATTGCATAGTTGTGTACTATTGAGTTGGATTCAGCTCCTGGTGATTGTGTGAACAAATGCTTGCTTATCAAGAACTTTTTTTAATAAAAGCACTCTAATAATCCCTTTGCTCCTTCCCTGTATTTCTTGCATTTCAATTATACGTGTCCTTGTAAGGAAAGGTTTTTTTAAAATATTAATATCATCAATGACCAGACTTCCTTTAGTCTTACCAAGTCATCATCTCTAGGTCTACTTTTAGAAGTTCTGTACTATAATTTCATTTTTAGTATTGTTTCTCAATAACTAGAGGGGTGCTTTCCAACTTTTCAGATCTAAATTTATTAACTGTCACAATTATGTTCTTAGAGTTTTCTTGTCAACAATACAAAGTGGCTTGTTTTTACAATGGGTTTGATCTTATTCCTAAATGGTTTGGCTATCCTTATGCCAATCAGAGCTCCATCTGCCATAACCCCTGCTGTGGATTACTCTTAGCTTTTACCTTACTGTTTTGACTTTTTATTTGCAGGATGATTCCACCTGGAGCTCCTATTCTCATCAGAATCACTCTCAGGTTACTACCAAGCCCTCCCACAAGTTAGTAACCCTCAGACAGGAAACTGTTAATTGCAGAATTAAAGTCTCATTGTCCCTTTTTATCATTCAATTCAAACATTTATTGTCAGTGCACAACATGTGTACAATGAGATTGGCTGAGCTTCCCTTAGTGCACCCCCACAACACAAATACAAATACAGTGAGAGAAGAAAACCCTGACCCAGTAAATCATACTAACAATACACACAATCTTATATACATATATGTGTGTAATGTTATATTCTAATATATTGCACCTGAAGTGAAATTCATCAGGTTCGCTAGAACCAGTAGTAAATTTTCTAAGCAGTTCAGAGAACTGGTTGTTGGAAGAAATACCTTTTTGGGTTTTTTTTTCACTTTACAGGGTTAATCCTGTAAGGAAGGCAGGAAAAAAACATTCTGGTGTTGTTTCTAACCTAATCTTTAATCTAACCTAATCCTGATGTTGCTTCTAGCCTAATCTTTATTGCCCTGCTTACAGAGACTGCCCACCTAGTCACATGACTCCCCCAGCCACGCCCACCAAGTCATACCCACAGAACCAATAGTAAAAAAATTTGAATTCTGCCATTGTATTGCACCAATATGGACATGTTACACTTCACGCTGGCCCTGTGAGTCTATCATACTGCATACTTATGTTGCATTCAAGAGTCTGACAGCCCATGGATAAAAGCTGTTCCTCAGCATGTTCATACAGCTGCCTAATGCTTCTGTATCTCCTGCCTGATGGTAGGAGGGTAAAGAAGTGCTGACCAGGATGTGAGTTGTCCCTGAGGATTTTTGTCAGTCTTCTAAGTGAGTCCCAGCAATTTAGTCGAATGGCATCAGGGGGCAGCCCTTGATGTTTTGTGCCGTGCTCATCACTCTCTGTAATGCCTTTCTATCTGCAATTGTCAAGCCAGCATACCATACCTTAATGCAATAATGGAGGACATTTTCTATTGTGGACTGGTAAAAGGCGGTCATCAGTTGTTGTTCCACTTTGTTCTTCTGGAAGACCTTAAGGAAGTGGAGTCTCTGTTGGGCCTTCCTGGGTACCTGGATTGTGTTATTTTTCCAGGTGAGATCTTCGGTAAGATGGACTCCCAGGAATTTGAAGGAGGAAACTCTCTTCACGCACCTCCCCTTGATGTAAAATGGGGCAGGTTCCTCTCTGTTCTTCCTGAAGTCTAGCACCAGTGCTTTTGTCTTGCTGATAATGTTCAGGTGCAAGTTATTTTCTAAGCACCATGTGAATAATTTTTGAACTCCCCCCCGTATGCTGCTTCGTCTCCTTCATCCTTCACGTTTAGATAATTTCCTTTTTATGATGTAGCAATTACCTCTGCAAGTCATTTATTCAATTGACTCTCCTCTGAGAGTTACAAATTAGTAGTAATTTTAAAATAATCACATACAAATTTGTAAATTACTTCTGTAATTCAGAGAATGGAAACTCATTATAATTGCAAACCCATTGCTTGATAGTAGGTTATTTTTAGTAACATTTGCCCAGCTAGCTCTTCCAATTAAGAGAAAAGAAACTCTTGGTACTTTATTTGGAAATGTCAATAAACTGCATGGCTGATTTAATGCTTCTCATATATCCATGTACTTTCAACTATTTTGTTTCTGTTTGCTTAGTGTCTAAAAGTGTGTTTAAGACACTTTAGATAATTTTGATAATTCTTGGTTATCAAATTCTGGAAGAACTAGGAAAAATCCTAGTGAATATGGTAGGAACAAATTTTTTTAAATTTTTTTTTAAATTTTTAGCATACAAATCCTTGCGTGAACAGCGTATTACCAGGTATCATTCATTTTTACACAAACTAAGTCATATTGAACACATTTAATACAATTGCTTTTATTATTTGGTTAATCAAAATTTCATTTTATCCATGTTAACGCCAATCCTTATTTTCTACATATTCTTCCTTTTATTGCAAATAAAGTCTTGCTCCTCTCCATTAATTTTACCTCTTTATAATATTCTAATGATAACGATAATAAAAATAACATACTTTTACC
The DNA here is from genome assembly GCA_017656035.1 of Myanophis thanlyinensis. NCBI lineage: Eukaryota > Metazoa > Chordata > Lepidosauria > Squamata > Homalopsidae > Myanophis > Myanophis thanlyinensis. Next base: position 8,961 of record JAEANM010006709.1, on the reverse strand, counting down.
CCATTATAATCATCCTTCTATTGCTTATATAACATTATTAATCATATTTATTAGCTTACATATGTTGTGAAAGTCTAATAATAAAATTCATATTCATATTGCAGTCTTATTTAATTTCCAACATTCCCTAATGTCATTTTTATGGAACAAAATTATTAAGGAACTACATTCCTGGCGTAAAATGTCATAGGCTGTCTAACAGCAGGGTCCCAGGAGGTGAATTTAGGACTGAGTTTTGAAAGGTTATAGACAGATATGATCTGGGGATGGGATTTCAGCTGCAGTGATGTGTGCTTTGGCACGCAAGCCAACCTTGGAGAGGGTCATCATAGGCACAATAATCCATCTGTAGTAATATCCAAGTCACATTATGAACTCTGCTACATGAGAAACTTAAAGGATGCAAGCCATTCCCAACAGAAGATTAGCCTAGTCTGTCAATCATGTATGCCATTATCTTCTTGATGTTTTTTAAGATGCTGTATTATTGGACTGTTTGTACCCTGCTATCTCAGATTGTAACAGGTGTTTGGTGTACCACTAAAATGTTTCCTGAAGGAAGGTGAGGGCATTATGTGGCTTCCTCTGAAAAGCATATGGAAACCACTAGCAAATCAAAATAGTCTCCCTTCCAAGATTCATGAGGCATCTATCTTTTAAAAGTAAAGTCTTTTTAAAGCTTGATTGTAGGGGCATGTCCATATTATTTCCTTGGCAACAGTACAAAAGATACTGTCCATTGTGTTTTTTCAACTTCCCATCATAGTCTCCAGTGTTGATATTTACAGAAGACTCCTATGTACAGTAGTGCTAAACAGATCCAGTTCTTCTTAGCTTCTAATCTGGGCATGGTCGGGCAGGTGCAGCCAAAGCTTACACATTAAACTTGTGTCAATGATTTGCCTCTTGATATAAACCGTCCCTACATCAATGCTGCATTTGCCTTTCATCTCATTTTTCATCTTCTCTTCCTCACCTTTAAAACATGAACTGTTTTTAGTTTAATTTTAATTATTCTTTGGGAACCATTTTGAGATTGGTAACTGTGGGAGTGGCATATAAGCATAATGCATAATAAACAAATGGCGGCTTTTCTCTGCTGGAGTCCATCTCCCTCCAAGGTGATATTTAGGACTCCCAACTCTCATTTAGAGAACCCAGTAAAGTTTCATCATATTTAACAACTTTTGTCATCTCTGAACTATTTGAAAAATCTACAGACTCCTTTTAACCAGGTTTCTTTTTTTATTATTTGCCCTCTGTTTTCTCTGTTATTTGTTGCTTTCATTCTGTTGTATACTGCTATTTGTTTTGTTAATATTTTATTATCTTTATATTCTTTGTTTTAAATTATCATGAGGCTATTTTGTGAAAGGTAAGAGAATAACGAAATAGAAGTTTGGAAAATAAAAGTAAAGTGTCAGTTGGAGGTAAGCAGAAAAAGAAAAAAATGTGAGCAAGCAAGGGAGATGAGAAACAGTTGACAAGTGTAAATTCTGCTTGGATTTTGGTGGGGATTTCTTTTTCAGCTTCTGAGTGGAGAGATACACACACTTCTGTGCACCTCCCAGAGTCTTCCCCACCCTCTGAGGCACTGCACACTCCTTACATGGGATTCTGTCCACTTAATGACTTGCAAGATAGCTTAATGACCACAACCAGTAGTGCTGGATTGCAGTCATTGAGTGAAACAATCACATAATGTCTTGTTGAACAACTGCTTCACTCGATGACTGAGATTTCAATCCCAATTATTGTAAATCAAGGACTTTCTCATCCAAGTAAGAACATCCACTGAACAACTCACAAAAGTACAGCATGTTACTATCTCTCTGAAAATAGATTTACTGCTACAAAGTACTTCTAAAACAAATATGAGATGATTCACATAGCTAAGTTACACTCTGCCAGGGTATGGTCTATCCTTTATATTGGCAACATAGAGACCATGTCCCCATTTGCACCTAATCATGCATTTCTTAAACATGTCTCACTTTATTTTTTTTTCTGCTGTGCCTGTCTGACATTGTATTCATTTCATCCCCAACCTGTGAATGAGACAGTCTAAGTTGTCCTTAGTTTACTTCTGATAAGATAATGTCTCCCATCTCTTCTGATATTATTGAAAGATATCTTTAAGAGGTGTTTTTGTGAGGGTCATTCCCACCTCCCAGCTCCTCATGCCAAATAGACTCAAATGTTTAATCAACTTCTTATTGAAGGAAAATACTTACATGCAGCAAAAGGAGATTTTCCAATTCTTTCTTATCCAGGTAGGAGAGGTTTTGTTTTGTTTTTGTTTGTTGTTTGTTTAAATGACTGCAGCAATACCGTTTGAAAATGCTTAAGAAGAAAAGGCTTAAAAAGTTGCGTGTTAGGTTGGGAAGAGGAGAATAATTTCTTCAGTCTGATAAATATGGAAAAAATATTCAAGAAGCAGAAGGACCTCTTCAACAGTAAATAAGGGAATGTTAGCTTCAGGCATTTCTTTCCATTCTGCTTTGAAGGTGGAGGAGAAGAGAGCAAGTGATCTCTGTAAACCAGGTACTGTAATCTGTTTGGTCTGACTCTTCCCCTCTTCCTCCAGGGCAGAGAGATTGAAGAGAGATTTCAAGAAAGTAGGCTGTTTGCTCTTCTACACATCAAAAGCAATGTGATTGCGCTGGCAGTGGGAAAGCAGAAGTCAAATGGTCAGTAGATAAGGACTACCTATAGGCACTTTCAGCCCTCATTCAAACTGGCAACTTTTTACATTAGAGTTGCCTTGAAACCAGACAAGGTTAGTATCATCTTGTAGACAGAATATTTTTTGAATTATTTTTCTATTGAAGGTTCTAAGAGATTGCTATGATTTGAGCTATATTCTTACTTCACTCTCTGGGTTCTTTTTGGAGGGACATCTTTTACTCATTTAAAAATATTTAATAAAAGTTATATTAAAAACATAAAGCAGGCAGTTGCAGCATCTTTTTATAGACAGCCATTTTTGATGCTTTCATCAACATTTCTATCTGCTACATACTGTCCACATCCATCAGCCCAGCTTCCTACGGTGATGAAAAGCTGGTGCGTGACCAAAAGTACCATGCTCCTAATCTTAGTAATAATCTCTGATAGGCATTCACTATGTCTTGTAATGTAATAGAATATTGGATTTGAACCTGGATAGCCTTGAGGTCAACCTCCAGTCATTCATGAACTTGGCAAAGAGGCATTGCGTAAAGCACTATGTCTTGGTGTAACTTTTCTCATAGATTGTGTTGAGGATATGTTTGAACAGGAATGACTAAAGTTTTCACAATTGCTTTGGTCTAATTTGAACTCCCTGCAAGTAGTTCAGACTATTGTTTTTCTCCTATTGGTTTACTGCTTGAGGAGGAAGTTTAAAAAAAGTGAAAGGCGGTTCAAAATACTAATTTTTAGCTTCTCCCCCTCCCAATTCAATCCTGCCTGATATCAGCATGTGGTCTTCCACAGGTTAGATGTATTTTGAGGTTAAAATAATCTTTAGAGCAGAAACTGTTCAAATATGTTTTAGTTTCTTGCAGCAGAACATGAAATGTACATATGTGCCTCTGTATGAGTGTTTAAGAGAGAGGGGATGGAAGTGGGAGAGAGGAGGCCAGAGAAAGGAAATGCCTTGCAGCAAATATTTAGAAGAATCATATGTAACCTGTGTTACCCCACTGTGTAAAAGTGTTACAACACTCTACTTTTGCCTAATGACTGCACTGTCTCCAGGGGCATGAAAAGAAGCTGTGGATATGTTCCCACTTATACTTGAAAATTGTCCCTTGATCCATGGAAAAGTCATATTGAAGCAAATTGTTCCACCATAGTTTTTGTTTAAAAAGTCTATTTATGCAATATGCATACATAGGAAAATATTTAGAACATAGCACACTCATAACAACTTCTGGCTTGACTACTAATCATTGAAAACTATACCTCCTCTCTTAAAAGTGTGATGATTAAACTGTCTTCTTCTGATCAAAAAGTCTACAAAACATCTGTTATGAAAGTGGGGAGAAAACCCTGAACCATTGGTGTCACTTCTTTTATGACTTGTTCAATGTGCAATGCTGCTCTGGATTAATGTTGTTGCCTCGGATACTGTGAAATATCCAGTGCATATATTCTGACTTCTAAGAGAACACTTACTAATTTATTCTATTCCTATGTCTTTGTATACCACTTTGTTCCTTTCAAGAGAGGCCCTTCAATAGAAACTATCAGAGTGATCCGCTTTTGTTGGCCAGGTTTTCCCACAGGATCTCAGCATTATTTCCCACTTCTGTTGCTATGTTAAAGTCAGAAATTGGTCTCTTGTGCTAACCTGAAGCTTGATTTGCATTAGAATGCTGGGTTGCTGCTTATACGGTTAAGATTTTATTTCATTACCACCTAACAGAAAAGCTTTCTGAAACTCAAAAGCTGAGCAATTTCAGAGTCAAACAAATTATCAAGTATATTTCTATCTTTAGCTTTATCCATTCTTTTCAAGAAATTTATTAAAATTATTATAATATAACATACAAATGAAAATAAATGTATAGGAAAAAAGGGGAAAAAACCACCATTGACTCACAACATTTTTAAGTACCATAAAGTACAGAACAGAATTACAGCCTCAACTTTTTACTTTTTTATTAGTCATTTCTATAAGAGACTACATTGATCAGCAAAACTCAAGCACCAAGAACCATTTTTTCTGTCCTCAGTACTAATTCCAGAAACAGTTTCCAAGTAGAAACAAAACTGGATATGAACTTTTATTTCATTAAAAGTCAGTTTTGCCAGTTCTCACTGCAGTCAACATGTTATTGGAAGAAATATCCAACTGGGTTCAGTTCCAAGTGGGGAGAAAGACACTAGAAACATGGAGGTTATTTGGAAAGTTGGTTTATTGATGGACAGGTCCACATGGTTTGAGGTCCTGGACAAAAAGGCATATGGGGTGGGGAGAGAGATGGATTTATACCTTCTCTTTGGCTATAACCTTGCTTCCTGTTCCTGTGGCAAGTGGCTTGTATTCTGAATGGTTTCAGACTCCCATGTGGCCATGGGTCATGATAGAGCTTTGTTTGTGCCATATGGTGAGTTGGTTAATCCTATCATGTCTTGAGGGCTGAGGTCTTTGTCTTATAGATAAGATGGCACCAAAATAGCTTCTGTGGGGGGGTAGGGAACTGAGACTCTGAATGTGTCTTTAGAAACATGTTTCTCATTTAGGGAAAATATAATATTCTGCCTTTTTAGTATTTCCTATAATATTTCATTCTTCTAGGAGAGGAGTGGGTGATAACTATCTACAATCCCCACCCTTGGGCCATAAAAGTATGGATTGAACACTTTTTCTGGCCCAAGATTAGGAATTGATCTGATGGGTGCTTTTAATTTTTCTGAGGCAAAGGGGAAAGATTCCTTCAGTGGCTCCCAACCATGAAGGTCTAGCAGCCAGGGGAAAAGTTCTGGAAAGAAATTTACGTTATCCAATCTTCTATGCCAATTATTTTCAGATGTTTGATATCACTTTTTGTGAGCTTCCAGTCAGGTTTCAAGCAAGCACAAGTCCCAAAATTCTTCACAGCCATGGTTTTCCTCTACATAACTACAGGTTGCCCATTTACAAGGGTTGCTTCTTGATCCTTCCTTGGCTCTTAGTTTCCAGAGTTTGTGAGGCCAAATAGAAGTAAGCCAGTGTGCAATCAAGGTGTTTTAATATTTTTAAAATTACACACAATGAGCCCTGGGAGTTTTTTCTTCTTCTTTTGGATTGGAGACATTTTTCAGTTACAATTACCTTGAGGGCACCCAAAGACTAAGAAACACATATACACCCAAAGACAAGAGAAACAAAATAGTAAAAGGAAAACAGAATTCGCAGGTTTACACACACTGGTCATTCCCACCATAAATCTCACTTAAATTAGGGAAGTCACAAATCTTAACAAGTTGTTGCATGGAAAACAGAGAGGAAGAGAGAGAGACAACCAACAAAAAACAAAAACCCCAACATTATTTCTTTTCTTTTAAGTACCTTTATTTAGCCAAGTTGGTTTTCCAGCTTCATCTTGACCCTGAGCAAAGTCCACTCTTTTCATAACCTTTTTTGCTTTTTCATGCCCATCTGGACAGGCAACTGCCTCTTTTCATCCCAGGCATCAAACTAGTCTCCCAGGGACCCTACCCTGACCCTCGAGCTAGAGCAACCTGTGATTCCCCTCCGGTGTAGTGATTCCATTGGCTCTGCCAGGTCCCGGCGAATATTGGGCTTCCTAGTGAAACCTTCGCCACTGTCTCAGTTTTCAGACCAAAAAGGGTCTGGGGTGACTCTGCTTCCCTCTACAGAATAAGGATCCCCCCTCCAAGGGAATTACGCTCTCAGTTTGCAGACCAAACAGGGGTCTGGCAGGACTCTACTGCTCCCTGGTCATTTTCCTTTTCCCACCTCAGTTTTATGACTCAACCTCTGCTTGCTTCCCAGAGATAAGTACCCCCCTCCTTTTTAGGGCTTTGCTCAGTGACTTCCCAGCTAGTTACCTAAAGTTCAACTCTCTCATTTACTTTGCCATTCCATTCTCACACTCCCTTCTTTCCCTAACAAGAGGTCTCCTTCCCTGATACTGTCAAGAATGGATAGGAGGGAGTGCATTTTAAAAGGAGAGGCTTCTTTTCTTGAAATTAGAGTAGCGGGGGAGGGAAATCTGGCTGTGCTGGGTGAACCATGGCAGCTAGTCCCAGCCCCTAATTTTATTCCTACTCCCCTGCAGGCGAATTGCCTGGAAAAGGACCTGACCCTGCTGGGCAAACCATGAGAGCCGGATGTGCCTTTAACCAATTCCTCTTGGCAATGAAATATAACCATTAATTCAAATAATTCCAAGGAAAATACCAATAAACTTATCTGCTTATAATGAAGAGAATCCAATCATCTCTGTATAGAGCTCATTTACAATGATGTTTATAAGTGAGGACTGAGTTGGAAACTGGGACTAAAGCAGGAAGTAGGCGTGTTTAAAAGACTTAAATGACTCAGTCATGAGGTCAGAGGACAAAGGAAGTACCCATGATTGGATTCTCTTCGTCAGCACATTGGAGAAAAATACTGGAAACATGGAGGCAATTTGGAAAGATGATTTATTGGTGAAGAGGTCCACATGGTTTGAGGTCCTGGGCAAAAAGGCATATAGGTTAGAGAGAGGGTATAAATTATCCCTCTCTCACCTGTATGCCTTTATCCCAATTTGGAACTGAATCCAGATGGATATTTCTTCCAAAAATGTACAATAATAAAGTTCCAAATCTTTTTTCCAACTCCTTATCTATTATGAGTTTATCCAAAGGTAGATAATAATTCATGCACTTTACTAGTATCATGACTCTGTAATTCTATCATTGAATGATACAGTTCAAAATTTGTGAAAGACACTATTCATATTCTATGAATTGTTTCCTCTGCATACAACTGAATTTTACATACAACCACATGTTGCATTTTTATCATCATCATCATCATTTGCAGTGAATAAATAATCTCATTCTTTACTTCATAATGGCTTCTACTTCTGATTAATTGGTCTTTGGTCCACACTGCTTCTGTAAGAAAGAGTTCATTTTTGTATCTCTGTCACAAAGAACCAGGGTACTTTAAAAAGAAATCTAAAAGCTTCTTCCTGGCAACATCTTCTGTTCCAGATGAAAAGAGCAGGGGTGTTAGGGAAAAGAATTACATCAGCTTTAAGAGGTCATAAATTTATAGATTAGCTCTATAATGGACAAGACAGTCTTTATGAACAGAGACTGAGAAATCGCCCAAGAAACATAGCCTGAAGGGTTATAAATTAATGTAACAGGTAAGTTGCTGCACAAAATATTATTTCAAATTGTTCTTATTTCTGTAGAACAGATATCGCCAACAATTTAGTGTAGTTGTATTCATTGCACATTGTGTACAATGTAGTGTACTCTTTATTTAGAAGAGTAAAAATAGCATGGTGCTGGTTGTGACAGCTTTCTTATTTCCTTTCTGTTCATAGAATAGTTAATTCCAGGCCTTTATAGATGAAAAAGCCAGTAAAATTATGGTTAGCTTCCTGGTTTCTTCTCATATTCATGGGATAATTAGTTCTAGGATTATGTAAACAGTTGGGTTGGAGATTCATCATTTGGTCTCCTAATGAGAAAGCAAAGGAAGGAAACATAATGAACAATTAAAGGAAAGGGACTGTCCTTATTGGATGAGTTTAGAGTAAGAGTTTAAATCTGAGAGTGGGGCTTTCTATTTTTTGTGCTTTTTTCTTTATTTTTGGCACCTTTTATTTCTGCTTTTTCAGTTTGTATTAGTTTTTATTATTGTAATTTTCATAAAATTCCTATAGAAAAAGCATATGTACATGTTCAAAAATTAAAATATATTGTTGGAGATATAACAGATATTTTACTTCTTTTAATTCCATACCTAATCCAGGAATGGATTTATTTAATATCTCATCTACTGAGCCTCCTTTTTGGGAACCCTCAATTTCTCCCCCAGCCCAGGACTTGGGTTTTCAAATTTCAGAAGCAAAGCAATGAGAAGCAAAGATGTATTATTATGATGGTTGATTGCACACTCAGCCAGTTGGTTAGACTGTATTTGTCACTTTTATTCACTATTGATGTCCTTCCCATGGGCCTAGGAGAAACAGATGCTGCTTAATACCATAATATCAAAGGTATTGTTTGCAGGATATAAGCACTTCCTAGTAAAGCTACCTTTTGTAATTGACTGATGGTAATTTTGTCAATGCCAATAATGTTCAACTGATGCTCCATATATTTTGGGAATCCATCCAAGGTTCATATTACTTCTTTATTGGTACTATTTCTGCTTTCTTTTGCCATAGTCATTCTATTTGCAGATCTTTGTATTTTGTGATTTTCTCCAGTTCTCTTCTCTTCTCTTCTCTTCTCTTCTCT